>JADRCD010195805.1:28169-91076 GCA_019843815.1 Montemys delectorum | reverse complement strand
AAAAAAGGTATTCTGAAGCCAAATATCTTCTAACTTTATTTGTTAGAAGCTTTATTTCTACCAGGTCAGAAAATATTCCTGGCTTAGCATAGAGAATTACTCATGATTTTAAAATCCCCTACAACAGTGTAGATCAGGGGCTCTCAACCTGTGCGTCATAACCCCCTTGGGAAACCTCTGCCTCCAAAAATATTTATATTATAATTCATAAGAGTAGCAAAATCACAGTTATAAAGTAGCTATGAAAATAATTTTATGGTTTAGGGTCACCACAGCATAAAAAGTTGTATTAAAGGGTCCTAGTATTAGGAAGGTTGAGAACCATTGCTCAGGTGGGGTGCTCCTGTGAAGACTTGAAGATGGAAAAATACATTTAATCCTGTCTCTTTACTTTTATTTCACATTAGGCAGAGTCTAGCTGTCATGAACCACTAAGATGGACATCAACTTTTTGAGATTCTGTAAATAAAAGACAAAGCACATGAAGAGCTTATTTGTGTCTAAAATTGTTTATAATTTCAGAATTAAGATTATTTTAATTAATAGTATATCTAGACATTTTTTACTTAAACAGACAGCCCATAGTTTTTGCCACCATCACAAATGTCATAAAAACCACAGAAGGTCAAAGGGTGAGCAAGGTCAAAGACTAAATTATCCATTTGGCCCTGAATAGTTCAACATCTCTCTTGTTCAATCCAGAGCCCATTAGATTATAAGGTCAGCATGGAATGAGGAATCATTAGATTTATATCCTTAAAACTGAAAGAAAAAATTGAGATTCAGTTATTCAGGAGTCCTCAAATTAATGTTCACTTTATCAAATAAAATTATATTTCATTGAATCTCCAGTGGAAAGGCTATTGTTATTCACATTTGACTTATATAGAACCATTAGGAAAGATAGATCTCTATTTTTTCCAACTTTGAAAGTTCATGTACTTTAACTTCCATAGTGGCATACAGGCCAAGTAGGTTAACCTAGTTTGCATATTCATGAAGTTCTAAAATCAATGACAGCTTCTAAGAAGAGACAAACTTATACAACTGCATTCAGCTTGAATAATGTCAGATAGTAAGCATTGGAAATAAAGGAAATATGAATCATTCCATAAGAAATTATTATGCAGATTAATTCACTGATAACTATACAGGAAACCAAGTTTTAAGAAAGAAAATGAATAAACTCGCCATTCACAAGTTCATTATCATTAAAAACTAAGGTAGCTCACACTCTAATATTACAGCTACCCCAGTCCCAGTATTCTCAGGCTTCCATTTGTTTTTAAGACTTATTTGTCTTCAGTTAAAGATGAGCTGATGATCATCCTTTCAAAGAAATGATAAATCCTTATGTATTTATTTCTGTCACATATTATACTCATTTGATGACATACAGATATTAAAATTTTAAATATTGCTATTTTGAATAAACATCTGCTGTTTAGTTTTGAAGGGAAATATCTTTTTTTTATTAGATATTTTCTTTATTTACATGTAAATTTCTCCTTTCCCAGTTTCCCCTCCAAAAAACAAACAAACAAACAAAAACAACAAGAACAAACCCCTGTTGCCTCCCCCCTCCCCATGCTTGCCACCCCACCATCTCCCACTTATTGGCCATGGCATTCCCCTACACTGGGGCACAAAACCTTCACAAGGCCAAGGTCCTTTCCTCCTATTGATGATCAAATTTGCAATCCTCTACTATACACATGCTGCCAAAACAATCAGTCCCACCATGTATAGCCCTTGGTTGGTAGTTGGGTCCCTGGGAGCTCTGAGGGTACTAGTTAGTTCATATTGTTGTTCGTCCTAAGGGGCTGCAAACCCTTGAGCTCCATAAATCCTTTCTCTACCTCCTTCATTGGGGACCGTGTACTCAGTTCAATGAATGGCTGTGAGCCTCTACATCTGTATTAGTCAGGTATTGTCAGAGCCTCTCAGGAGATAGCTATATGCTTGTCCTTCCTTCAGTCTCTGCTCCATAGTTAATCTCTGCCACTCCTTCTGTGTGTGTTTGGTTCCCCTTTTTAAGAAGGAATGAATTGTCCACCTTTTGGTCTTCCTTCTTCTTAAATTTCTTGTGGTTTGTGGGTCGTTCTTCCTATATTCCAAACTTCTGGGCTAATAACCACTTATCAGAGAATGCATACAATGTGTGATCTTTTGTGATTGGGTTACCTCACTCAGGATGATACTCTCCAGATCCATCCATTTCCCTAAGAATTTCATAAAGTCATTGTTTTTAATAGCTGAGTAGTACTCCATTGTGTAGATGTACCACAGTTTCTGTATCGATTCCTCTGTTGAGGGACATCTGGGTTGTTTCCAGGTTCTGGCTATTGTAAATAAGGCTGCTATGAACATGGTGGAGCATGTGTCCTTATTACATGTTGGAGCATCTTCTGGGTATATGCCCAAGAGTGGTATAGCTGGGTCCTCTGGTAGAACTATGTCCAATTTCCGGAGGAACCGCCACACTGATTTCCAGAGTGGTTGTACCAGTTTGCAATCAAAAGACACTGTCAATAGGACAAAACGGCAACCAACAAATTGGGAAAAGATCTTTACCAACTCTATATCTGATAGAGGGCTAATATCCAATGTATACAAAGAACTCAAGAAGTTAGACTCCAGAGAACCAAATAACCCTATTAAAAAATGGGGTACAGAGCTAAACAAAGAATTCTCAATTGACGAACACCAAATGGCTGAGAAGCACCTAAAGAAATGTTCAACATCCTTAGTCATCAGGGAAATGCAAATCAAAACAACTCTGAGATACCACCTCACACCAGTCAGATTGGCTAGGATAAAAGACTCAGGTGACAACAGATGCTGGAGAGGTTGTGGAGAAAGGGGAAATATCTTTTTATCTGTTTTCAGTTCTACTGAATGAATTAAAGAAGGACATAGAGATTTGCAGATAGTTGGATGGTAAGAAAAGTATTGTATTTGCTTCAAATAAGTCTATAAGGGTCATTATGCTTAACATTTCAAATTATGTGCTTATTACTACAAATAATAGGCCAATATTTTCTAACACAGTGAAATTTCCATGGAACTGGCAAGTCAGTCCTATCTTACTGTCTGATTTGAGATAGATAACTCAATGGTCCTATGAACATCTCTCAGATCTTTATTGAACTACATAACAAATCAGTGACAATAGCCACATACAAATTACTTAACTCTGCAGTTTCATGATATAAAAGTCACCATCTCATTTTGCTGTTCTTATACATCTATGTCCTGGATGTGTAAGTAACATATAGGCAAAGTTTAGATACATAATTATTTTTGTAGTATGCTGGAGAATTTGTGTAACTAGGAAATTATAGCAGCAAATAAAATATGAAGCATTCATAGTAATCATTGAACACTCCATCGCTGACCTTTTCAGTGAATGATGCACCAGATTCCATGTGTGTTTGACTTACAAGTGTGAGAGAAACTGATGACAACTGACAGGAGATGGTTCTGTTATGCTCAGTATGCAGAAACGAAAATCCCTGGACATATCAATCCTGCCACAGTGATTAAACTTTGGGAGGACAATAATCCAGAAGTTATTTTGACTTTTGTTATTTATTTTTAGTGTATGACACTGTGTTTAAAATATAGAACTGTGTAGGCAACTGGGAATTATCAAGTCTTTTGTGAAATCAACTCTAACTCTTTCTATTTAAACCTCTGACTTCACTCAGATAAAATTCAGAGCTGGATTATTCCATCACACAGACACGGCCCACTTTTTGATATATACAATATGAGAATTACATCATTTCCTACCCGTTACATCTGCCGCCATCAAACCTTCTGCCTTGATAACCTTCACCTGGAGAAATCCCACGTCTTTTAGGTTGTTAAATATCCTCAGTGGACTCTGAAAACCCCAAACATAGGCATTAGGGGGGAAAGCAAAACAAAAGAAGCATCAAAAAATATGCTTAGAAAATACTAAGTTTTCTCAGCATGTTGTCTCGGGGGTCAAATTTGTGGTTTTCCCAATACAAATTATACTTTCTGTGTCAGGAATACACACATATGCATGTGCACATGAGAACATGCACTCGTGTGCACGGTCATGCACATGCACATACAATTATGTAACTAGTGATGAATGATTATTTTTTGAAATAAAAATACCACAATTACTACTTATAAATAGCTCTCAGTAGACGCTGAGCAAGGAACTATGAAGCAGATCTCTACAATGGCTTCTCTCAATATCTTCTATTAAAGCACCTCAAAAACCTTTCATCTGTAAGTATGATAACTTAAAGGTTATAATAAACAATATTAACTCTTAACTGCTTGGTTATATGACACTCTTCAGACACGGGAATTATTGAGAAAGTTAGTACTAAACAAATTATTTTTTTCCACCATTTTATTCTTAGTGTTTAGGCGAGGAATAAATTATCTAAAGACTTTGCTAATAGTTATTTCAAAGACATAGTTTTCTAAAACTTTTAAAGGAGACGTTTTGAAAAAATAAATCAAGTTAAAAAAAATAAAATAAATTCAAAGGTGGTGAGGAACTTTCCTTAAGTTTATATTTGCATTTGCTATAGAATGTATAGAATTGTGAAAGTTTTGCTAGAACCAGATGATAAAAGCTATTTCAATTAACGAATTGATTGTGATATATTAATAAGCATAGTGCCTGAAGAAACTGAAGGGGGAAAACTAACATAAAATGACCTAGAACTCTAAAGAATGAGTAAATGCAACAGAATTCCAGAACATTGGTATGCATTTTGTTTACATTTCATTTGGTTTTTCCTGTGGTATGGCCACTACCTCTAATGAGCACATTAAAGACACTCAATTTCTCACCTCCTTTAAAATGTTTCATCACAATATATTTCAAATATGCTCTGCAAAAGAAACTTATCTATCAAAATGTTGCTAGAGTAAAAGCAGTCTCATTAGTATATTACTCGAGTAGGGTACAAGCAAACCAAAGCTTCTACGATACAAACTTTATCACTCCTAGATGGCTAGTCATTGTTTACACTAAAGCTATGCCCTTGGTATTCTGAGAGGAAGAAAGATGGATAAATGTGTAATGTCATAGCACGACTTCCTAAAACAGTGCTCAACACAAAGAGTACCTCTTAGTCTCTGCTATAAACAACTGTTTATCACCAAAACTTTATTTAAAAGGCTCATTTGGCTGGATTTAGTTTAAATGCACTTGTGTTTCTTTTTAAATCCCTACAAATCAAATGTTTATCAATGGGGATCTTAGTCAGCAGGGCTATGGTTCTGAGGTTTCCAAGTAATGCTATGTCCCACAGCACTGAAAAAGTTGGCCCAGGGTCTTATCTCCAGAGTTCACTCAATACATTAAACGTGGTAGGAATTCTTTCCTAATGACGGGGAATAGTTTCATGGAAAGGGTTTGGCACTTGCATTTTTCCAGGAGCGAATGAAACCAAATTTCATTGTGATGAAAACAAATATTATCAGTCAGAGTCATTTCTCTCTGGGATGCTGATGGGACAGCCACAGCCACACTGACTGGGGCTTCAGTTCTGAGCCCCAGGTTCACATTTAGAAGGAGGGCTGATTAGAGTCTGAGGGATTCATTCTCCTAGTCACCTGACATTTGACAATTTATTGAAATTTCTACTGTTTAGGCCAGAGACACATAGATTATATTAAGAACTCAAAGAAAAAGCAAATAAATATTCATTTAAAAATTAATTTTAGGAAAAGCTTTATCAAGGGTTATTTCCCACATAGTTATTTATGGATATTTTAGGAGGTCTCAAAACCTGTACGGCTTTTGAAGCTAGAAATTTCCATAGCAGAGGAATCCATGATTTGCTGTGAATCCTTTCAGCCCTCAATAGATGGGAAAAGATTGAAATGCTCTGGAGAGGAGCCTCTTTATTTTTTTAATGAAAGGCTGTATAATATATTTTCTCTATGGCTGCAGCAGCTGTCAGAGAGAGCATCGTGGTTCAGCTCTATTACGGGAGAGGCAATACCCCATCCTATGGCACAGAGATGCTCTGAGGGGCCAGAGCTGATTGACAGCTTGTCACCATGACGTCTTATTCCATCTCTGTTATGGAGAAAATTAATGTCACAGCACCAGCCTTATGACTTGCTGTCATCTTAGAGCCGCTCACCTTTTATCAATGCTCTAAATAACATTTCAAGCCCAGCGTCTCACGGTGGACAATCCGGTCAAGGGACATTAAATCAGATGACTGTGAAATGTCATAATAAAAATGGAATGCTAACAACTTCTTCTCTAAACCAGCTCCTCTGGTTTTTAAACTGTGACAAGGAGGAGCAGGGGTTCAGCAAACCCGTTCTGAAAAGGTCAAACAGCGGCTCTTGGACTACTACCCATTACTACCCGCCCCTACTGACCTTCCCTCTTCCCCTCCCTGCAAAGGCGAAAAGAACAAGAAAATGGAATTAGCCACCTTTTCAGAATGTGCTGATCAAATAGTAGCTCACACAGGAATGTCTGTTTAATTTGTGGGGTTTCCCTGCTGAGCAATGACAAGATTCTCTAGAGCTGTTGAATATCAGAGCCGGGCAATTCATTACTTTCTTTACCTTGACCAGTACCAAATCTAAACGAAGTCAAATTCTTAAGTTTAACCTCAACTTTAAATACGCACACACACATACACACACATGCACACACACACACACACACACACACACCATGTGCATTTTAGAAGAAAAACACGGGGATAATTCACTGAACAAGTGATCTCCTCTACATGTTTCCTCAAAACAAGGGATATTTTAGACTTTATATGAAATCCATTCATTTCACAATACATAAAGTATAAAATCCTTTAAAGCCACCAAGACGTTGCCCTTTGTCCTTGAAGTGCGGTGCGTTAACGCTAATACAGCGCATGCGCGCTTCTGCATTACCGCTTCTTAGCAAGTCTGTCTCTAGAGGGAAAAAGGAAAACAGACCTGTGCCTGAAATCTGAGGTTACAAAAAAAGCATATTTAAACATGATTCAGCTTTTAAGTAATGGAATATTTATTAATGGAATGGAAATAGCTATTTAAAGTAAATCTATTCAACAATAATAACAAAACAATGATAGGTAATTACTTCTAACTCTGCAGACAGCACTATCATTTTCATACATGGATGGTATCAAAGTAGTGACCCAGTAACCACAGACTGGATATGCCCAGATGAATTTTCATGTTAATATACCAAATTAATTCCTTCACAGTAGTTTTAATTCGGGTGGCTCATTTCCCGAAACTAAAGAATATATTTTAGTAGAGTATCAAAATATGAAGTAATTTTCATAATTGCAATTATGTATTAGAAGATACTACACAAAAACTTAGGCTCTTAGGTGGTTTAGAAATATACACTAGTTAGCCCTGCGAAGTCACCTCTATTAAACTGTTTATGATAATACTATTGGTGGATGAGTTGTACAAGTATTAGCAGACAGCTGATTCAGTGGAGATAGCCAGAATAAATTTGCTGAGGCGGACATCCTGTTAATCTGTTTGAAGAATATTGTAGAGCATTAGTACCAGCACTTCATGTTATCTGCACAGCCTGATAAGGTACATCTTTATTAAATTCAGTTATTGAAAGGATGTCAGTCAGCAAATAGGAATATTTTTTAAAAAGCCATTCTTTGTTAGTCAGAGCTTGGTTTCATGGCTGAGTGTCTAGAGGAGCCGTCTAAACACCTGGCAGTGCTGTACAATACAAGCTTTGTGATTTTAAGTGGAAAAGCTTTCCCCCTAGCTTCATGGGTACCAAGCCTTCATTGAGAGACAATGGTGGAGCAAGAGCTCCCCTCTCTGTTCATTCAAGACAACTACACAGTGGAAAAGGTATCCCGAAAAGTTGCTGGGAAACAGAACACTGGACTGACTATTTGAAGGAGATAAGATTTGAGAAGGGTGATTATTTATTGGCTCTCTCTTCCACCCACCCTCAATCAGAGGGAAGGAGGCTACATTTTAACTGCATTTCACAGTGACTTTTTAAATTGAAGGGGCGAAGTTAGGCTTTTCTCATAAACATCAGCATAGATATTCTCCCGGTCCCAACCTCTCAGTATGCCTGTGACCTCATTTTAGATTTAGAAAGACAGTCTTCCTTCCTGGCTATTATACAGAATCAAGGATGAATATTGAAGGAGTGTATAAATCCGAGTTTCCTTTATGGAAAGTGTGTGTGTGTGTGTGTGTGTGTGTGTGTGAGAGAGAGAGAGAGAGAGAGAGAGAGAGAGAGAGAGAGAGAGAGAGAGAGAGACAGAGACAGAGACAGAGACAGAGACAGACAGAGAGAGATACAGAATATGCTGTGCAATGGATATTCTGGACATGACCAAACTATAGACATCAATGGGCAATGCCCACTGTAGCTCCTACAGACAGACCTACATGGTATCTGCGTGAGCCTGCCTTTTGCCCCTCAAACGCCTCCTCTGAAATCTCCTTGTCAGTCTGGGTCCACTGTTGGTGACCTCATGTAGTCACACTAGGTCTGGAAGGAAGATCATTCATACGTACATATCTCTTTAATATCTCTTCCCGCTCCTTCTGGTCCTCCATGGAGTTGATAGAGAGGTCAGAGATACTGACTGTGGCCGAGGCTGTCAGAGTGACGAGCAGAACCAGGTGGCCCTCACCCTCTTCCAACTGTAACTCGAGCTTGTGTGTTTGCTCCCTACTGAGGGACGACAGGTCAACCTGGCACCTAGAAACAAATGTTTTGAATTAGCAAGTAGCAGTTTTCACCACATCAAACACAAATGGGTTTGTTGGAGCCTGTGAAAGATAAAGCGATAGAAATACTATCAGAGCCAGTGCAAGAAAATCAACCGATTTTCTTCACAAAATTCAGTTCTTGGCAATAAAGCTGTTAACTTATTTCCTGTAAGATACAGACTTAGGAAGTTGAATTATTATATCCTCTGATACCTGATTCAGGAATTGGTGGAAGTACTTGGACCAATGCAAGCTGAAGCAAACTACCAAAAGCTTGAATTTCTATGCCACTCTTTCCATTAGGGCTGATCCTCCTCCCAATTCATAAATGTCATTGAAAAGCAGATAGAACATTACTATAAAGAGGTGAAGGTTTACATTTTGCCAATCACACTCACAGTACACTCACTAAATGTATGTATGTCCTCCCAGGGTAGCCTTATATGGCAAGACATGCTGTATGTGCCAGTCTTCAAGTTAAAATACCTTGCATTCCTTTCATAAACATGTCAATTGATTTTGAGGAGGCAGGTAATTCAGTGACTATAAGCCTACTAACCTGAGAGTATGGGGTGGGGGTGACAGGGAATAAGAAAAGACATTTTAGGCAAGAAACAGCTGGTAAGACTGCTCAGTGGGTGAAGTTGCTGGCTGCTAAGCTTGGACATCTGAGTTCCAACTCTTGGACCCACATGATGGAAGGAGTGAATCAATTTCCACAAATTATCCTTTAATCCATGTACTGTCACACATACCAAAAAATGTATTGAAAATTAAGAAATAGCCAATTATCAAAGTAAATGTTCTCAATATATCACAAATGAGATGACTGCCTACCAGAAAGAGATAAAATAAAATTCTTATTTCTTTTCATTCTTCACTCCAGCATTTATTTTTGTCTTAAAATTGCTCTTAAATAATGGTATAACACTATTTAAAGTCTTCAGAGATTGTACTTGAATTCAAATGTGTCTCTTTTGAGATTTTAAAACAGGAATCAAAGTCTGACATTCAGTGTTTTGTGTATACAGCATTAACAATGACTATGACTAGACAGAAGGTATGTGTTAAATGTTATTATTATGAGAGTTTGTAATTAGTTTGTAACACTTCTGGGAAGACAGCTTCCCAGTGCTAGAATAGGTACCAGAAACCTCACTGATTCTGATAAATACAGCATTCAATTCAAAGTAATATCACTAATTCTCCTTAATGGTATAAAATAAAATAAAACCCCACAACACATCTAATGCCTTATCTAACATTCTAATAGTAATGAGAACGAAGTTCTCAATAACAACCAGAGTAACTTGAAAGTTAAAACACATCAATGAATAATAATCACTCAAAAAAGCAATCAAAAGGAGAAAAAAAAAACAATTTTGTGTGATCTCTTCAGTACTGGGCACACTGCCTGGCCCACAGTGCTTTACTGAATGTGAGTGACTCTCTCTGGCTTGGGTCAGGAGTAGACACTAGTTAACTGAATGGGGACTGTGAGCAGGACAGAATGTTGGCTGAGTACACTTGGGACCAAGAAGGCTCTTTCATTCAGTTTAATTTTTTTGTCCCCCACCCAACCCCCAACTCAGTTTACTCATGCACTTCCCAGGCCCGTCCTTCCTTAGTCTTGTAAGGGATGCTACATTGCCACACACAGAAAGGCACGGGAACAACAAGCCTCCCTCCACCACAGTTCCCTTCCAAGCTCACGGCCATGTGCATGCTGTGTGAAGATTAGTCTTCCTCTCTTCAGAGTTGGGGAAAGTGCTCTCAAGATAATCTGCTGAAAATATAATCTCAAGATAAATTGCATACTGACAACTTTGAGACGGATTCAGACCCATAGATTAGTGTATGTGTGTGCGTGTGCGTGTGCGTGTGCATGTGCGTGTGTGTGTTGTGCCAAATAAAAGTTTGATTTTAAATGCAATAATTTTAATACAGGACAAATATTCTCTGAGTTAGTGAATGTCGCCAAATCTGCCTGTCGCTAAGCCACTCACCCTGCTTATCCCAGTACGTAGCAAGGACGGGCAAACCCTGCAATTTGCTACTTGCCAATGAAAAACCAAGAGGCAGGGAGGCTGCATGACATAAACAGACACATGCAGTTAGGATCTGAGCCAGAATCAGTCCCTGAGCCCTAGGATGCATGATCCAATCATTCTCCTCTACAAAAATGTCACTGAATAACCATATTCTTGGAGGGAAGTGTGCACTTAGCAGTGTTTCTCAGAGACGGCCAGACATTTTAGTTATAGAAAACATCTCAGTTTCTAAGTATAGAATTGTGTTGTTCTTATTTCAATATTGTAAACTACATATAAATTAGGGAAGCAAGATACAAGTTATGTTCTTATAAGACAAGAACATTTCACAAATTTAAATTTAAAGACTATGACACTATTAAAATTTTAAAAAGCTAAATTTAGAGAAATACATTTGTTTTCTGCATCAACTAAAACTTCAATATTGAATATGCTCTTAGGAAGAGTTAAAGTATTCATGCATACTGTTTCAGCATTTTGACTCTCCTAATTTTAATATAAAGAACAACAATATTCTGGACATGAGAGTGTTAAGTGGCCTCCAGGTGTTCATTGTGTCTCTCAGACTTCTAATTTATCTAAATTTTGCCCAGCAATATGATCCCGTTTTAACTGACAATTTTTTTCTTTTACAACTTAGCCAAGCTGTCTTGTTAACTTGAAGATAAAAGTTTGCATTACAGGTTCATTGGTGAGTATCCAATCAAAGGTATCAGGTGTAGCAAAAGAATTTTCCATTTCCTTTCAGCTTTTGAACAAATATGTACAAAGACAGAAGCCTTGTGGCATAGTCTACTGCCCTGTGAATATAGTACTAATTGGTGTGGGATGAAGTGCCTGTATTTGGCTCACCTCTCCTGATATGCACCTCACAAAGGAGGGATTCATCATAGACAAACTATAGAAGGAAGCGATTATTCAGGGAACCCAGGCACAGGAAATGCTTATCAAAAATGAAAATGCAAAATTTTTTTAAAATGTGCTAATATAAATTCATGAACTCTAAAAATACTTTGACAGAGATGAAGAGGCCAGAGTCACAGTCCCTTACCTCCAGCCCTGTTTCCCACTAATTAGTTGTATGACCTTTTCCAAGACAACTTTCCCTCTTGAATTTCACTTTTCTCATCAGCAGCTATGAGCTAATTGAACTGATGAACTCTGAATTTTTAGAATCCTCAATCTCAGGATTTGTGATAACTCTATCCATGTTTACACTTGTGTCTTTTCTGCTTTGCAATTCTACAAGCTAAATCTTAAAAGGACATGTTTAAAAATAATGAAATATTATTTCATCCCTGTCTTCCCCCCACCTTCCCCTCTATCATTCTCTTTCTTTCTTTGATTTATTTCCCCCAGTCATTCCACTCACCCTCATACTGACTCACTACCGAGCGCCCATGAGTCAGACCATCTTAGATTTCTAGGGGTTGCCTATTTTAAAACTAGGTTTTCATATCTTTATTTTAGGACACTGAATATCACCAACTTGTTGTTACAGTAAACAAGGTTATTGGACTTCAGAGTATACTACCAAGGGTTCAGAACGCTGGACTGAAAAACTCATCTGTATTAGGATATTAAGCAAATCACATAAACTCTTTATGCTTTATATTTACTTTACTTTTTATTTTATTATTTTATTTTGAGACAGAGTATTTATATGTAGTTCTGGATAGCTTGTAACTTGTTATATAGACCAGTCTGGCTTAAACTCACAGAGATATACCAGCTTTTGCATCCTGAGAGAGTGCTGAGATAAGGTACGCACCATTCCACCCAGCTCGGGATCCATATCAAACAGAAATTCAAAGGTACATGCCTTCTCTTGACTAGAGTTGTAAGAGCAGAAAAATCACAGACACTCTGAGAAGTTACAATTGCTTTCTCATTACACTGCCGCCTTCACTTTAGTATGCACTCTGGACTATCTGTACCCAAGCCCAATTCACCATTTACTCAGTCAATCAATTAATATAATAGTCAAAGCAGAGTTAACACTGAGGGAGACTTCAGAGACATATTACTGCATTCCAAAAATGAGAATATTGAGTTTCAGACACGAAAGAACTGAGATCATATTTCCTAACGTCTATATCAGAACTTGAATATATAACATATATACATTAGATTTGTTAAACATACAAAAGAATGATTACTCATCTTAACTAAATAACATTTACCCTGAGAATTGAAGGAGGAAACTGGGCTTTGACACATTTTCTTCTCCATGTCTTGCCTCTCACTGCCCTTGACTTGATGACGATTTCTTCCCAGATGAAACAATTCTGTGATTACTACCCTTGGTGTGTTGGAATGAGTCTCCAGGAGGACAGCAAGTAGGTGTTGGAGCTATTTGAAGTGACTTTTTCCTAAAATATAAGAGCCCGGGATTCCCTGATAATGGGTGTACACACTGACCCGGGTGGCCTGAACACCAAACAGTAGCAGGAGAAGACATGGAAGGCACCAGACAATGCTTATAGACACTGTACTCTAACCAGTTCATGCAGACCCTGGCAAGGGGAGTCAAGACTTATATAATCTAGTTTTAACTAAACTGATCCTAACAAAATGCACAAATGGTTTTAAAAATGTCTGTAATAACTTAACTGTGGACTGAAGATAATTCTAATTTAGCATGCATAAGAGAACATCTATGACTGAAACCTGGAGTGAGGACACTTCTCCTACATATAGTTGGTCTGTGTTAGACACACAGTGAGCCATGAATCACTGTGGGTATAGTCAGCCCTATCAAAGACTCAGTCAAAACAATCTGACTTATCAGGCAGAACATTTGCAACAGAAATTTATATCAGCCTTCCAGTGTGAGCTTATGCCCTGAGCAGACCTTGGGCACTGGCTCTGTAACCAGTCCCAAAACACCCAGAGGAAGCTTGACTTCCAGGTGTCTAACACACCCAGAATCACAGGTGAAAAGGCCACAACATCTGTATCAACACTGGGAGTAACTGGGACCCCCAGGACCTAGGGACACAGAAATCTCTGCCTGGCCAGTGGCACAGGTTCTTTCTGGTCTGAGCAAGTACCCTGAGCAGATCTTGGGTGCTGGTTCTGCACCCAGTACCACAAAATCCAGAGGAAGCACAACTTCCAGGTGCTCAAACATGCCCAGGAGCACAGGATCTCAATAGCTTGGTCACACCAGGATTTCAGGATCCTAGAGGCAACTTGACTCCCAGGAGCCCTGACAGATCTCAGGATCACAGGATCCCAGAATCCCAGAATCCCAGAGACAGATGGACTCTGAGGGGTTCTGACACAACCAGGATCACAGGAGGGATAGTCTCCAGTCAGATAGAGCAAGAGTAGGGAGAACTAGAGATAACTAGATGAGAAGAAGTAAGCACAATAAAATAAGCAACAGAAACCAAGGTTACTTGCATCACCAGAACCCAGTTCTCCCACCATTGCAAGTCCTGGATACCCCATCACACTGGAAAAGCAAGATTTGGATTTAAAATTACTTCTCATGATGATGATAGAGGACTTTAAGAAGGGCACCAATAACTCCTTTAATGAAATACAGGAGAACACAGGTAAACAGGTAGAAGCCCTTAAAGAGGAAACACAAATGTCCTTTAAAGAAATACAAGAAAATACAACCAAACAGGTAAAGAAATTGAACAAAACCATCAAGGATCTAAAAATGGAAATAGAAACAATAAAGAAATCACAAAAGGATACAACCCCAGAGATAAAAAAAATCTAGGAAAGAGATCAGGAGTCATTGACACAAGCATCACCAACAGAATACAAGAGATAGAAGAGAGAATCTCAGGTGCAGAAGATACCACAGAAAACACTGACACAACTGTCAAAGAAAATGCAAAATGCAAAAAGGTCCTAAGCCAAAACATCCAGGAAATCCAGGACACAATGAGAAGGCCAAACCTAAGAATTATTGGTATAGAAGAGAGTGAAGACTTCCAACTTAAAGGGTTAGTAAATATCTTCAACAAAATTATAGATGAAAACTTCCCTAACCTAAAGAAAGAGAGGCCCATGAACATACAAGAACCCTACAGAGCCCCAAATAGACTGGACCAGAAAAGAAAATCCTCCCACCACATAATAGTCAAAACACCAAATGCACAAAACAAAGAAAGAATACTAAAAGCAGTAAGGGAAAAAGGTCAAGTAACATATAAAGGCAGGCCTATCAGAATTACACCAGAATTCTCACTGGAGACTATAAAAGTCAAAAGAACCTGGGAAGATTTCATACAGACCCTAATAGAACACAAATGGCAGCCCAGGCTACTATGCCCAGCAAAACTCTCAATTCCCATATGTACTGGATGGTTTTGTGTCAACTTGACACAAGCTGGGGTTATCACAGAGAAAGGAGCTTCAGGTGAGGAAATGCCTCCATGAGATCCACCTATAAGGTATTTTCTCAATTAGTAATGAAGGGAGGATGTCCCCTTGTGGATGATACTCTCTCTGAGCTGGTAGTGTTGGGTTCTATAAGAAAGCAAGCTGAGCAAGGGGGGGCGGGGGGGGCAGGGAAGCAAGCCAGTGATTAACATCCCTCCATGGCCTCTGCATCAATTCCTGCTTCCTGACCTGCTTGAGTTCCAGTCCTGACTTCCTTTGGTGATGAACAGCAATGTGGAAAGTGTAAGCTGAATAAACCCTTTCCTCCCCAACTTGCTTCTTGGTCATGATATTTGTACAGGATTAGAAACTCTGACTAAGACACCATAGATAGAGAAACCAAGATATTCCATGACAAAAAAATACACAATATTTTTTGACAAATTCAGCCCTACAAAGGATAATAGAAAACTACAACACATGGAGGGAAACTACACCCTACAAAAAGCAAGAAAGTAATCTTTCAATGAACCCAAAGAAGATAACCATATGAACATAATTCCACCTCTAACCACAAGAAGAACAGGAAGCACCAATCACTTTTCCTTAATATCTCAATATCAATAGACTCAATTCCCCAATAAAAAGTCATAGACTAACAGATTGGATATGTAAACGACCCAGCATTTTGCTGCATACAGGAAACCCACCTCAGTGACAAAGACAGACACTACCTCAGAGTAAAAGGCTAGAAAAAAAATTCTGAAGCAAATGGTCCCAAGAAACAAGACAGAGTAGCCATTCTAATATGAAATAAAATAGACTTTCAACCAAAAGTTATCAAAAATATAAGGAAGGACACTTCAAACTGGTCAAAGGAAAAACCTACTAAGATGAACTCTCAATTCTGAACATCTATGCTCCAAATGCAAGGGCACCTACATTCATAAAAGAAACTTTACTAAAGCTCAAAGCACACATTGTACCCCACACAATAATTGGGGGAGACTTCAACACTCCACTCTTAGCAATCATGGAAACAGAAACTAAACAGAGACATGGTGAAACTAACAGAAGATATAGACCAAATGAATCTAACAGATATCTATAGAACATTTCATCCTAAAACAAAAGAATATACCTTCTTTTCAGCACCTCATGGTACCTTCTCCAAGTTGACCATGACAAGACTCAACAAATACAAGATGATTGAAATAATCCCTTGCATCCTATTAGATCACCACCAACTGAGGATTGTCTTCAATAACAACAAAAATAATGGAAAGCCCACATATACATGGTAGCTGAACAATGGTCTAATCAATGATAAGTTGGTCAAGGAAGAAATAAAGAAAGAAATTAAATAATTCTTAAAATTTAATGAAAATGAAGGCACATCATACCAAAACTTATGGGGCACGATGAAAGCAGTGCTAAGAAGAAAACTCATAGCTCTAAGTGTCTACAAAAAGAAACTGGAGAGAGCTTACACTAGCAGCACACCTGAAAGCTCTGGAACAAAAAGAATCAAATACACCCAAGTGGAGTAGATGACAGGAAATAATCAAACCCAAGGCTGAAATCAACCAAGTAGAAACAGAAACAACTATACCAAGAATCAACAAATCTAAGAGCTGGTCCCTGACCTTAAGATTTATTACAGAGCAATAATAATAAAACTGTGTGTTATTGGTACAGAGACAGGCAGGAAGATCAATGGAATAGAATTGAAGACCCAGAAATGAACCCACACACCTATGGTCATTTGATCTAAAACATTGCATTGGAAAATAGACAGCATTTTCAAGATATGGTGCTAATTCAATTGGTGGTCAGCATGTAGAAGAATGCAAATTGATCCATTTTTATCTCCCTGTACAAAGCTTAAGTCCCAAGTGGATCAAGGACCTCCACATAAAACCAGATACACTAAAACTAATAGAAGAGAGAGTAGGGAAAAGTCTCAAACACATGTGCATAGGGGAAAATTTCCTGAACAGAACACCAATGGCTTATGCTCTAAGATCAACAATAGACAAATGGACCCTTATAAAATTGCAAAGCTTTTGTAAGGCAAAGGACACTGTCAATAGGACAAAACAGCAACCAATAGATTGGGAAAAGATCTTTACCAATCCTACATCTGATAGAGGGCTAATATCTACTACATATAAAGAACTCAACAAGGTATGCTCTAGAGAATCAAATAATCCTATTAAAAATGGGGTACAGAGCTAAACAGAATTGTCAACTGAGGAATATCTGAGGAATGGCTGAGATGTACCTAAAGAAATGTTCAACATCCTTAGTGATCAGGGAAATGCAAATCAAAACAACCCTGAGATTCTACCTCATACCATTCAGAATTGCTAAGATCAAAAGCTCAGGTGACAGCAGATGCTGGCAAGGATGTGGAGGAAGAAGAACACTCCTCCATTGTTGCTGGGATTGCAAGCTGGTACAAGAACTCTGGAAATCCGTCTGGCAGTTCCTTAGAAACTTGGACATCATATTACCTGAGGACGCAACTATACTACTCCTGGGCATATACCCAGAAGATGCTCCAACATATAACAAGGAAACATCCCCCATCTATGTTCATAGCAGCCTTATTTATAATATCCAGATGCTTGAAAGGACCCAGATGTCCCTCAACAGAGAAATGGATACAGAAAATGTGGTACATTTACACAACGGAGTACTACTCAGCTATTAAAAAAACAATGACTTCATGAAATTCTTAGGCAAATGGATAGAACTAGAAAATATGTTGAGTGAGGTAACTCAGTCACAAAAGAACACACATGGTACGCATTCACTGATAAGTGGATATTAGCCCAAGCTCGGAATATCCAAGATACAATTCACAGACCACATGAAGCTCAAGAAGAAGGAAGACCAAAGTGTTGATGCTTCAGTCCTTTGGTTCTTCTTAGAAGGGGGAACAAAATACTCATGGGAGGAAACATGGAGACAAAGTGTGGAGCAGAGACTGAAGGAAAGGCCATCCAGAGACTACCCCACCTGGGGACCCATCCCTTCTACAATTGCCAAATGCAGACACTATTGTGATGCTAATAAGCGTATGCTCACAGGAGTCTGATATAGCTGTCTTCCGAGAGGCTCTACCAGATTCTGACAAATACAGAGGCGGATGCTTGCAGTCAAGCATTGGACTGAGCACAGGGTCCCCTAACTGTCCTCAGGAGGAGTTAGAGAAAGGACTGAAGGAGCTGAAGGGGTTTGGAACCCCATAGGAAGAACAACAATATGAACCAAGCAGATTCCCCAGAGCTCCCAGGGACTAAACTACTAACCAACGAGTACACATGGAGGGACCCATGACTCCATCTGCATATATAGCATAGGATGGCTTTGGCGGACATCAGTGGGAAAAGAAATTCTTGGTCCTGTGAAGGCTCGATGTCCCAGTGTAGAGCAATGGGAGGGCGGGGAGATGGGAGTTGGTGGGTGAGGGAACACCCACATAGATGCAGGGGAAAGAAGGATGGGATAGGAGCTTTCAGCAGGGCAGGGAGGGAACTGGGTAAGGGGGTAAATTTGAAATATAAATAAAGAAAATATCCAATAAAATAAATTCATATCAATTTCTTTAACAATGATTTTCAAAGTATAGATTATACCCTGAAGAACTGGCTAGATTTTTTGAAGCCATCATGATTTTTAAAGATATTTTAAAATGGACCTCCAGAAGAGGAAGAGAAGCCTCTAGTATTTCTATTGGGGTGGGGGAAATGTATATGACAACAACAACAACAACAACAACAACAACAACAACAACAACAATAATAGTTTTGCACAGTTTTTTAAAAACCCAATTTATACCAAAGGTTATATACTGTTATATACAAAGCTTTAAAAAATGTCCCAGCATATGAGATCTACTTTATATTACTATAACAAATAGTTCATAAAATACTACAAATTCTTCTATTATGAATCAGTATAGGTCATACTTCTTTGGAATGTTTGCAATGAAAAAAATTCAGCATGGAACCACTGATATGTTTCTGAGTTATCTCTACTGCGAACATTAAATAAGAAATAACATGGCTGAATTTCTGCTACAAGGATTAGCTATGTTGGGGAGATTTTTCTATTAGAACATACTTCTGTAAACTTGTAAACTTCCCTATTCATGCCCTTGAAGGTAAGTTATTGAATTGACATATAGAATCAATATGTACATATAGATTCAATATATGGTTCCAAGAAATGATCTTGAAAACTTTGCCTATTACTTAGGAAATGTTGAAATGAGCAAAAATTCAAAACTTTTCAAAGAAAATAATAACTCATCAACAAAAGACTAAAATCAACTTAAATGCTATCTGTCATCCTAAGAAAATATCTTAGTGCATAAACTCTCAGTCAAGAAGTCAGTAAACATGATGATTGAATAAAACAAAATAATTATTTAATAATTTTCTGTCTCTCTATCTCTGTGTTTTCCTGCTAACAATGCAGTATGGTTTTCCCTGCCTCATTTGTATAGGGAGCCAGGATCATTATAGTTTTGTTGCCACAAATAAATGCCCCATACCTGAATCAGTTTGTGTTGAATATGCAAATACAATGGTCTTAACACTTCAAGGTCAAAGACTGATTTCCTCCTTTGCCATGCTACTCCAAGACATACATGTTTACCTCATATTCCACTTTTATTCTTTCCAAAATTATAATGTTGTTTCATGCTGTGTAATCGGAAAACTCATTCTTTGCCTAGAACTCCCCAATCTAGTTTCCTGTCATATCATTTAATAAAACTTTTCTTAAACTTCAACCTTCTACTCAAGCTTACACTGGCTCCTCTTTGTTGTACTAGGAAGTACCAACACCAAAATCCTGATAACATTTAATGAATAACTAACAATTCAAAAACATAAAAATACATATATCCCCAAACCAATGTCACCTTAAAGATATATAGACCTTTTACACACTGACAAATAATACCACAAACCTTGCCATATTGGATTACAGATAACTCCAACTGAATAGACTTACATGCTATACAATTTACTTACTCTGCTTGTTCATAAAAGCAACTTGCTCTCTGACAGCCCTTGTCCTTGGCGATTTACCTCAGCTGTCAGCAACCAATTTGTTCAGATTAATGCTCTGCATAAAAGTATAACAATCACGAGGATTTATTAGCTGATTACCGTAAATGTGGAAGTTTGTCTTGCCTGCCAAAATTCAGGTGATTGGAAAGTTAACGAATGCCATGTAGAGTAACATTATTTCACCTTCATCTGAAATGTGTGGTTCAACAACAGGTAAGAATTGTTGTTCAACCTTGCAGTATGATGACCATCATCTAAATTAGTTTACTAACTACTTATTTTATTGAGGAGTTAAAGGCTTCCAGAAAACATGCTGAAACTGAATGTGAGCTTTAGAGTCAGGAGAGTTGGATATGTATCCTGGAGCAGTCATTCCACCAGCATAATCATTGAGAAGCCTCTGAACCAGCTTTGGCTTTGCTCTTTGTATCAGCAAAATTGGCATGATATAACTTTCTTCTATGCCCTCATGTTGAGCTGCATATAATACAGCTACAAGCTTTAAAATATTCATCACTGTCATTACTAACCTCTGTTCTTGGTGAATGTACTTCTATATAAGCAAAACCAACAGAATGTGTAAACTCCTACATATCACAATGATCAAAATTGTGAACACAACAGCTATATAAGTCAATAGCTACTCCACACATAATGTCATAAAGAAGCCAACAATTGCCCATACATAATGTCATGGAGAAACCAACAGCTAGCCCATACATAATGTCATGGAGAAACCAACAGCTAGCCCATACATAATGTCATGGAGAAGCCAACAGCTAGCCCATACATAATGTCATGGAGAAACCAACAGCTAGCCCATACATAATGTCTTGGAGAAACCAACAGCTAGCCCATACATAATGTCATGGAGAAGCCAACAGCTAGCCCATATGTCATATTATGTTGAATGATGATATACTTGGAGATAGAATCTGTAAATGCTAGCTTTCAAGTTTTTATTCAACTATTGTGCTATATGTCTGAGCCAGAACAATCAGTCAAAAGGAAGAAATGAAGACAAATTGTCACAATTTACATATACTATGATCTTATTTCTAGAATATCTCAAAGCCCCGAAGCCCACCAAAACCTATTAGCACAATAAAGCATTTTTTCAAAACTTCAGAATCCAAAATCAATAGATAAATATTGGTAATATTGCTGTATATCAATAGCAAATTACCTGAAAGAATAGAAAGAAAACAAACCAATTAGCTGAAAGAGTAAAATAATTGTGAATAAAATGAATCAATTTAAAATAAAAGCATGGAATGTTACATGCATTCGATTGGATTTAAATAATCCATATTGTTAAATTTTCATGCTATTCAATGTGATCTGCGGATGCAATATAGTTTCTATGAGGGTATGGACAACATTCCACAAAGAGCTAGCATTCTTAAACAAACAGACGGCCAAACTCATTATACTACCTGACTTCCAAATATACTAATGAATGACTCTTAGACAATGGATTGGAATTCAGAGCCTAGAGCCCTACAGCAAGACATCCACAAGCAAAGATGCTCAGCAAGCATGCTGGACATATGGAGCAGAGCTTAGGCAGACTCTACAAGGAATTGTCTTAGGAAAACTGGATAGCCACATGCAGAAACCAGTGCATGATCTTTCCCAGTGTATCAACCAATGCAAAACAGAGTAAAGACTTTAACAGAAGACCTAAAACCACAAAACCATTGAGAGAAAATAAATACATAAATATTCAGATTCTTTACTATCACGTTTAATGCAGTGCTTCATACAGCCTTCATCTAGTAGACCCAAAACGTATCTATTCTCTTAGGAATAAGCAGCATATGATACATACTTACAGTAGAATATTATTTTTTTCTAAAATAATGAAATCCTGTTTTTAATACTGGAGTTTTCCAAAAAGTCAAGAAGCCTGAACTATCATTTATGGGTACACAGATACAACAGGAGGTCATTACATTGAGTAAACTAATCCACACATAAAACAGCAGTGAGTGCCATGTTCTCACTGACATGGGATCTAGAAAGGCTGACTTCACAAAACCTGCAAGTAGATTCGAAGATTAGAGTTTCAAGAGGCTTGGAGGAACAAAGAGAGGGGGTGACGAGGAAAGGCTGACTGGTCAGTATAAGGCTCAGCCGATAGAGGCTGGTGTGCGTTCTGGTGTGCTGTGGTACAATAGTGTGGTAACACTATTGGGTATGTGTGGTAGAACCTTCCCCTGATGAATAAAGAGTTCAAAGGATCAATCACTGGGTGAGTAGGTGGGACTTTTGGATTGGAGAGAGAAAGAGGTGAAATAAGAGAAAAAATACTTCCTTTTGGACAGGAGAGAGCATAGAACCACAATGTAGGTAGACAGAGGCAGTCAGTTTAAGTGATGGATCTGCTACTACAGGATTTAATATAGAATAGCTTACAAAATTAGAATGCTAGTTTCCGCACCCAGTGATTGTGTTACCTGTTGATTCTAAACTAAGACTGTGTGGTGTTTTCCTTCATGCACTGACTCAACTGGATTCCAGAGAAAGGTACAGCAGCAGGACACACCAATCAGCCACAGGAATTTGGAAGCATGGGATGTGCATGGCAGCGGCCTGCCATCGAAACTTAGCAACCCAGGTGGAGAGATTTCAGAGCTCAGAGTCAGAGAGTCTGCCAGGCTGAGAACAGGCCAGCCTGTCTGCTGGTGCCTTGCCAACGGTAAGTGTGGATTACAACTTAATATTTCACACAACAGGTGTGTCTACATTTATAATGCTACAAGAAAGATAGTGAATGTTTCTATCAACCATAACTGCATGAGGATTAGAGATGTTTACGTTAGTTTAAACATTGCACTATATATACCTTAAACATCACACGATACCCTAAAATATGTACAACTTAATATGTCAATTAAAATGTTATAGTAAAAGAATCTTGATAAATGTATAGACTAGTCTTTCTTCTAAATCTATTAACTTAGCATTTTTAGTGTGAGCACTGTCAGGACACAACTCTACTCAGTGAATTTTCTCTTTTGTATAATACAAATACCTCTTTTCACAATTGTACTTGGAGTTTGTGCCTTCCACCAAGTTATGTTCATAGTGACAAGGTAGTAACAGTGGGCATCACATCATTCTTTAGTTAAAGAATGAATAATCATAATTTCCGATATTAAATCAAGCTTCAATTGTCTGTATTCAAATTAAAGAATTTTTATTGAGCATGTATGCCCCACACTTTCTGAGGATGGCACAGTAAACACACATCCAATTACCCCTCCCGTCATGGAATTTGCATTCTGGTACAGCGAATTGGATGACCAAATAGAATAAGGAAGATACACAGTATGGAGGCTATGTCTATAAAACATTAGCAGATTTGCAGAAAGGGAATATTAGGAAAACAAACTTTATCAGATCTACAACAGTGCAAAAGCAAGGCAGGCGGATGACTTAAAGAAAGGGTGTCACAGATGAGGAAATGTCTGGTGCGCTTCGGGAACAGGCTACTGTCCATTCTGATGGGAGGGTACAGGAGGAAGAAGGACAGCATTTCAGTGCAGAGGTATGGGACCACATCGTACAGAACACTGTAGTTCATAGTAGGACTTTGCTTCCACCCAGGCCATTCATAGGAAACAACTGAAGAGCTCTGAAGAGAGGAGTTACATTATTTTATTTGTGTTTTATTTTTTTCTCTTGGGACAGGAAAGATGGTATGATAAATAAAGGTGTTTGCTATGCTCCTTGGGTCCCAATTTCAATCCCTGGAACACATGTAAAGATGGAAGAAGAGAACAGATCCCACAGTGTTGTCCTCTGAATTTGACAAGGGTGCTGTGGCATATGTACAAACATAAACCTGCATAACGTAACATACATATAAATATATTAAATAAAAGTTTTAAATGTTCTTTATAACTCACATGTTACTGAAGTTGCAGTAGTCTCTACCACTCTTTGAGCCATTACAAAACAGCTAACAAAAATAACAACAATAAGTAAGATATGGAAAAGTGAGGTAAGAAAAAAAAAAACCCACATAGAAGTCCAGGAGCAGAAGGAAGTGGTCAGAAGGTAGGGTTTGGGCCACCTTGTTCTGTCTGATCACACTATAAATAACCCCAGTTATGGATTCTAAGAGCCTGAAGGTTTCAGTCGCTAAGGCAGCCCTTCAGGAGCCCCTTAGTAAAGAACTTAGCAAATGGATTTCAAACCATAGAGCTTACATGGTGATTTACACTAGAAGTACTAAGGGTGGAATTACTGCAGCTGCCAAGGAAGAGGCAGGAAGAGGTTTAACAGACTGTGCATTTGAAAAGAAATAAAACCTTATTAAATAATAATTAAAAAAAAAACGGATGATGTTGGTTACTGCATTGGACCAGACTGTTAGATGAGGAGAAGAACGGAACAGGGTGACTGCTGCCATGGTCTGCAATGGAAGGTGGTTGTCAACCTGGAGATGCAGTGACAGGAGTGATGAGGGCCCCGAAAGATCCATGTGCTGAAGGATCTCTCATAGCCTGATGATACAGGAATACATATAGATTCTTCAAGAGGTGAATCTCATGGAAGATCTTCATGTAGTGGGCTGTAGCCTGGATGAAAGACTGGACCACTGCTGTGTTTGATGAATGTGAGGGGAAAAAAAGATAAAAAGATGACTCTGGTATTTTCATTGTTAGCAAGGAACAAAGAAAAATCTTGAAAGAAGAGATTTTGGGGGTTGGGAGTCAGGGGCTAACTTAGGGTGTCTACACTGAAGCAACATCTTAATTCCTCAAATAGTAATAGTAGTAAGTTGGCTATGAGAATCTGGGGCTAAAAGCAGAGTAGAGTGACCGGCACCTTGGTAGTTCTCCGACTGTAGGTGGCGCAGGAAGCACAGGAAGCAATACAGTGGACTCACTGGAGGAGCAAGTGCAGGCAGAGAAAGCCTGAGGGATGAATTCTGATGCATTTGCTCTAGAACTACAGTTGGAGAGGGATAAGGACAGAAAACTCAAAGGAGGATACAAAGCAGGAGTCAGGTGAAAAATGTTTCAAGGTATGGAAGCCATCAGCTCGTTCCTGCTCTGCTGCTGGGCAAGGTGAGGTGGCCAGTGGGCTGGCTACATGGGTTGGGGTTTACAGATAGCCCGATGGAAGGTAACTGCTGGGGTAGCAGCCTCCTGACCCCATGAATTCCCATGAGAATGGAGGGAGGCAGTTTTCACTGCTAAAATATTTATGCTTCACCCCCACCAGGCTTGAATTCATTTCTTTAACTGATAGTCAGCCTTGCTTTTTAACATGATCAAACTAGTCTTAATATTGAGTTTTCATTTATAAAGCATACTTTCAAAAATATGTGGCCCAGCAATGAAAAGAAACATCAAAAACCAAACCAAACCAAACAACAACAACAACAAACCAAAACCCAACAGAACAACAACAACAACAACAACAACAACAACAAACCAAAACCCAACAGAACAGCTCAAGCCCAGAAGCAAGGTAGGGCGAGGAGCCTTGGCCTCTTCTCTGCCAAGCCTGTTTTCCATTGAAGAGGAAGGGGGAGGACTGCACAGCATGGCCTGTGACACTTTACAATATCCAAAGTTGGAAATTCTTCCCAAAGAAAGAAATGCATAATCAATTACTTGTCATTATGAAATAAAAATGGAAAAGGGCAAAGAAGAACCTCATGTAGGCAGTAGCCAGAGCAGGAACCAGTGGGTTCTAGAGCACAGCCCCCCTCATTCTGGAAAGTAGTGAATGACAACTTCCACTTTTATTATCTCATGACCAAGACAGGAACTGTTTCTGTAAACTATGAAAAGAAGTGAGTGTTCATGTAGCAGCTAGATTCTAACTTCCCAGGGACAGAGCTACAGTCAAATACACAGCCACAGTGGAGTGAGTCTGAGACTAGTAGATATGTACTATCACTTAAGCTGGTGGGAGGCACCAAAGCAAACAAAATAACTTTGAGCAAATTCTGACAGTACTATTTTTCTGAGGGACACAGTGCAACAAAGATTTCTGCTTTCAAAAGGCTTGAAGGATATAATACAATTCCTAGACCACAGAGGTGTCCCCCCCACCTTCATTTACATGTAAAGAATTAGGCATTAACAGAAACTTAGCTTCATCTTCTATTTTACAAGCATAAGGTGAAAACTATTGCTTAAATAGGTTTGTCAGAGTCATTTAAATAAAAATGAAGAGTGTAGTATGTTGGGTTGGATTCCTGTTTTTACTTTTTTGACTACAATTCCCTTTACTCTGGGAATGTATGAATTCTCTTTGAATTATAAATTCAGTGGCTTGGAATGTCTGTGAAAAATGTTGAAGGAAGATTCTTTAAAACAACAAAGCCCTCTGCGCCCCATGCTTTCATCAATGCTCACAAGTTCCCACACATTTTGCTGTAATGCACATATGTAACTGTCCAAAAATATAAAAATAGGCTTTGTAATCAGAGCACAATTCCTATCATTCAAGTGGTCGACCCAAATAACCTTAACATAGAGAAATGTCACAGAGCCTCAGAATCCATTTTGCAGTGTTATCAGATTAACATGGATCTGCGTCACTTGTGCTCTTCCTTTTTTAAAATTCTGGAACTCTTTACAGATTTATGAACCCCTAGGAGATTACAAGGGTCCTCGTAGGGAGTTATAGGAAATAGTGCATTTTATGGTCACAAATATGCCTTGTGAAAACAAACATTACCGCAGATCACTCTCCAGCCTTGACTGTGTTCTTTGTTCCTCTAAGTGTCTCATATCAGATGAAATTCCTCTTTCCCAACTCCCATAACTTTTGTGCACAACAATTCTGACATCTGGAGAAAAATTTTGGCTATCAATTTGAAATTGCCTGTCCATCAACGAGGCAAAGTTGCCACCTGCTGGTCATTGTTTGAATCTATGCTTTTCAGTTCTAGAGGGTGCTTTAATGATTGTAGCCAGTGATTGTCATGTTTCCTCCTTGTTCCAAAACCTTCTGCATCTTGAGGAACATTAAGAAATAGTTATGGATGTGGTTGTTTTGGAAATAGGCTGTTCTATACCCAACACTGCCAGGAAATCTGCTGGGAGTGAGACCCTGGTCCTTTCTTTGACTTGCCTCTGTACTTGGTGAGGAAGGAGGTATCAAACCTTTGAGGTTTCTGTCACAGAATTCACACCTTAGCAAAAATAAAAGAATTCTAGAAAAAAAGAAGGTTCCTTCTTTCGAAACTTTAAACACTGATAACAACCCGATTTAAAGAAACCGTTGTTTCAACAAAACCTCGCCATCTCTACGGTAAATGAAACAGCGGTTTGCACAAACCTTCCAATAAAGTCATCTCTTTTCCCAGCATCTTTGTCCCAGGCAGTGATGTCCATGATCCCGCCTCTTTCTTCATAGAGATGGAAGTCAAATTGCTCCCTCCACTGAGGGTTCAAAGTTTTGGGCATAATCTGAAAAGTAAAAAAAAAGTTATTGTATTATCAATAATAGTATTTAAGAATCAATTTGCGAAAAAGTAGAAAGTCTTGTTAAGGGCAGTAGTTCATTCAACCAAAACTTCCGGTATGTACCTGTATGTCAGTCAGTAAACCATGTTTATTGTTTTGTGGTTATCGGCGTGTCCAGAGAAATCAGAAGTAAGCCCTTGACTGTCTTACACAGCATACACAACATATGAAATACAAAGAAAAGGTAGCCTGTCCGTGAAATAACTCATTCGGATACTAAAATGTATTCAGTCACAGTTTCTGTCTGAAGGAAGAACACATAGTCAGTTATCTTGTAATAAAAGAAAATGAAAATTCCCAGAGTTCCTGTTTCCCCTTACTCCTCATGCACATGGATGTCTAAAATGCATGAAAAGCAGACAGTGGGTTGTATGGGAGTGGAAGTAAGTAGATTTGGGGCAGCCCAGAACACTTTTGCCTTTAGTATTTAATATTGCTGTGCTAGTCCACTTCACGTACAGGGAAATGGCACATGTGGGTGCTCTTCATGTGGTATAAACAACAGGACATCTAGACTGCAACTTTGTGATTTCAAGAATTCAGAGAAGACATCTAGTAAACCAATAAACTAATTTACCAATATTAATGTGCTATAAATTATATCTAGAATTTGGTTAGGCCGAACTCATATTTGTTTCTCTGTCATTCTTTTTTTAAAAGGTCAAATGTAGTGGCTTTTCCTCGCTTTAATGTATGTCAGACAGAGCTTTAGATGTGAAGAGTTTGAAAGCAACGATGTATGTGTATGCAAATGAATCACAACTTTAAAGTTCATAATCTGAAATTAATCTGCAATATATCATGGACAGAAAGATCAAATAGAGACATGTGTCCATAGTGGGATTCATAGTTCATATCTAAAGAGGAGAATTACAAAACTGAGCCCAGTAGAACATGCAAACTGTGTTAAGAGAAAACAGAAGTGGCCATAGATACCTATGCTTGGAAATAGTAGCTGTTCAAAAATCAATCAAAAATCTGTCCTTAAGCTCCTGGTGACAGCCATAGATGGGTGCTGGGATCATCAAATGTCCTTTGCAGCTTAGATGAACTCCTATGACATTTTGGAATGTAGTACAGTTTTTAAAATCTGTTCATAAATAGATTAACTTTTCAGTGTTCGATATTAGCATTATCTTTCTTCCATTTAAAAGTTATATCTAAAATTTCCATGTGGGCCTCCATAAGATTGCCTGGGAACAATACCCACTGGCTGTTAATGAGTCAGTTTTGTATGCTTTGAATTAAGTACTGATGAAGACTTTCTGAGCTTGAAGGGAACAAGAGAGGTCGTTGATCCCCAAAAATCTATGCAGACAA
Source organism: Montemys delectorum (assembly GCA_019843815.1). NCBI lineage: Eukaryota > Metazoa > Chordata > Mammalia > Rodentia > Muridae > Montemys > Montemys delectorum. The sequence continues at coordinate 62,033 of JADRCD010195805.1, read as the reverse complement.
GTCCACTAAAGGCAAGAATTATTTTTTACAAAAATAGAATGTGATCTTTATGTAATTCAGGATGGATGGAGCACTCATCCCAAGCTGTCTGTTATTGCTAGCTATCAAAATTGAAAACTGTTAAAATTACACATGACAAGATGCAGTCCTAGACAGTAAGTCTTTGTTATTATCATTAGCTGTAGGAAGCCGCAGTGAGCGGTGATAGCCAGCAGATGGCGCTGACATCTGGTGCTCTCCCAAGTTTACAGATAAATTGCGCATGTGCCTAGGGCCAGAGAACGCCAAGTCACGAGCCATCCTGGGCATATTACGTGCCTGAGCAAACAGCCAATCAGAGATGAGCATGCCGCTCCAGGGCATATATATAAGCAGTGCTTTTTCGGGTGTCAGGTGTCGCCCTCTGGAAGATGTAATAAACAATTGCTGCAGAAGGATCCTGTGTCTGTCTGTGTTTTTCCTGCCGGCAGGAAACCTGCGCGGGCGACAATTAGCTATATAAATAACATGCTCCTACTATTACTTAATATATTAATATTAAGAAAAATTGTTACTCTACAGATATTACTGCTGCCACTAATCTTCCTCCTTCTGTTTTTAGCAATTACTGGGTACTTAGGATCACAACAGTTGTCTAAGCCCTTTCTATGCCTATTATACATTTATTTAATCTCCTCAATAACTTGCTTAGGTAGGCATTATTTTAGCTCTATTTCTGCATTGCTACTGTTCATACCTCGTAGCAACAGCAGGATCTGGTTCTTTGTTTCCTAAAAACATTTAAATGTCTTGGATATGACACGGACATTGCAATCACGAACACATGGTAGGTGGGGGGTCAAGTTGGGAAGAATAAATGTTTAGCAGGAGTGGGAGGAGAAAAAGAAGAGAAGTGAATTGTAATTGTAATACATTTTATACAACTATAATATAAAATTTAAAAGTTATGATGTGATTAAATAAAGTACAAAACAACTTTGAAAAACTCTTTTGGTCTCTATTGGTCAAAGTCAGATTGGATAAAATGACTCATAATAATTTGTGAGACTTTCACTGTATGCAAAATCATGCATATATCAGGGCTGGTCTATGTCAACGCCCTTGGTCTTTTCTGTGCACAGATATGTTATGCTCTTTCTGGGTAGAGACTTACCTTGCTCTTGTACTTCTGATGGCCAAGTCGGAACTTCACGTATGGATCACTCAACCCGTTGGAATCCATTGCTTTGAGGTCTCGACCCTCAATCAAGGTGATGCTGACTATTCCTCTCCAAAGATGTGATTTCCTGTGCTGGTCTGACAGGCGTAAACTTTGGGTCTGAAACTTTGGCAAAGAAGAAATAAGTTAGCTTAGCATGTGTTAAACTGTAATCTCTGAGCTGGCCTGGCTCTTTTTCCTGGTATAGTTTTCCAAATAGAAGTTAGTCAACTATTATAGTTAAAAGAAAAAAAAATTTATGGAGTATTATGTATTAATTATAAAATTATTAACAGATTATGAGTTATCAGCTCCTGTTATGTTGAGGAGTGTCCAAGCACTGCAACTTCTCATCTCCTTAAATTTAAAGATAGAGATATGCCTGTGTCAAAATGAGGCAAATGAAATGAGACCACAGCTATGCTGCCCTATTTAATTTTTAATGGCTTAACTTTTAGGAGTTAACTTTCTATGTTAGAAATGGATTATTCTTATGACTTTAAGCTAAAAGGTTAGTGGAAAATAAGCCTTAGACAAATTTAAAACTGTCCTATTATCTTAGGGGATAAATGACTTTCTGGAGAACCACTTAAGGGAGGACAGAGCACAAATTTTAGCTCACCAGAAACCTTGCTTTTCTTTTAAACTTGCAAATATTTACAAATTACTTTTAAGTTAAAATGTGATTTATATTGGTATGCATCTGAATATTTCCTTCATTCTGTTGTATGAACACCTCTTGTTAATAATTTCTAATATGCTCAATTCTAAATCACAATATTCAGGTCAGTGAACAAATTCAGAAAATTTTAAATTATCAATTCTACTACAATATCAACATGATTTTAAAAACCTGAATAGCAATTAAAGCAATCTATAGAAAGAGTAGTAACAATGACATGTTCTAGTTGAGTCAGCAAAAGATGCCATGGAATTATTGCTTCTGCTGTACATGTTCCTCTTCATACTCGCCAGAGTGCATATCCATGACAGACATAGTACTGTTGTATGTGTTCCTCCACAAACTCTCCAGAGCATATGAAATCACACTCACAGCCAAAGCGACATGGGACACAATCTTGGCTGCACTTTGTCACGAACAATGTTGAGACAGTTTCTTCATAGTAGGACACCGGAAAACTATATCTGTTATTCTCCTTCCGGTTTCTTTCTCCCCTTTTTTTTTTTTCACAGAACCCAAATAAATGAGGAAGGAAAAGCATGGTTTCTATGGAGGAGCTGCCAAGTGCCATCATTATGAAGAAATGGTTTTTTAGAAGCTAACCCAGGGAACAGAGGAGAAGGAGAAACAAACTTTGCAAGAAATAGTTAACAACTGTGGGAACAGTGCTCTGTAATGGGCTAACAAGAATAAGAAGGTCCTGAACATAAACTGATCGAGATGTTTTTCTATTTTTTATTAGATGTTTTCTGTATTTACAATATCTCCTTTCCCAGGTTCCCCTCCAAAAAAAAAAAAAAAAAAAAATAAAAAAAAAAAAAAAAAAAAGAAATAAAATAAAATAAAATAAAAAACTAAAACTAAAACAAACCCCTGTTCCCTCCCTCCTCCCCCTGCTCACCATCCCACCCCATCCTGCTTAATGGCCCTGGCATTCCCTTACGCTGGGGCATAGAACCTTCACAGGGCCAAGGTCCTCTCCTCCCATTGATGACTGACTTGGCCATCCTCGGCTATACACCTGATCAGAGATTTTTAAGAGATGGTTTCATCTTCAGTAAATTTTGTTCAAAATGGTACATTTCATACAAGGAACTCTGTAATTCACCAGAGATCTAATTGAGTAAATTCATAGTTTGAGTAAACAGTATAGTCATTAAACAGATACATACTTAATTTTGGCTATGAAGTGTAGAAAGTTAACAACAGTATAAGGTAAACAAGGAACATGTCAGGATAGACAGTCAATACTAGCAAAAGAATGTCACTGGGCATAGCTGGTCCTTCACAGCTGTGGAGTTTCCTTCCATACATGTAATTAATGGCTGGCTGAAAATATTCAAAAAACACTTTTGTACTGAACATATGCTGAGCTTTTCTTGTCATTACTCTTAAATATTGCATTATGACAGGTAGCTACATAGCATTCACGCTGTATTCATTATTATAAATAATCTATAAAGATTTAAAGTGTGGGCATGTGTAATTTTACTCTACAGGCTGTACCAGCTTGACTTCTGGACTTGATTCAAGTTCACAGGAAGTAATTGAAATGGCTTCCCCACGTAACTGCTATATACTAAGAAGGCTATAATCACATCTTTCTAGAAATTTCTATGTGATTCTGGCATTTGTCCCCTTTCTTGGATTTATTTTCTTGTATTTGGTATTCAAAAGAGCTATCCAAGGTACTGTTTCGATGAAGAATACTCTTCAGTGTGCATATAGGAGGAACATGTACAAAATATGTTCCATAAACCACATCAGCCTCACTTTCCTGGAGTAGTCATTCATTCTGACATTTCTTAAAATCCAGGATTCTGGGGCACATCTTAAATGGATAGTGATGAGCTGAATTCCACAGTTAAAGCATTCTGAAACCTAATACTAACACAGATGTCTCCTGGTACCTGTGGCCACTTGTTCTTTACTAACACCTAACATAGCTGTCCCATGGTACCTCTGGTCACTTCTCTGCCTCAGAAATGTGCTGCCTATATAAAGCACATGCATAAATGTGTGTTCCATGGAGCAGGGGCATCAGTGCTATACCTGGAAATATATCAAAAATTCAAAGTCTTTGGTCTTTTCATAGGCAGTGGCATCAGATACTCTGAGAGCTCAGCTCAGCACTAGTTTAATCAGAGTAGTAGGTGATTCTGATGTCTGCTTAATTATGAGAGACCATATTTTAAACATTACATCATTACATTACACTGGCCCTTACCTGTGGTCTAACACTTACTATTATTTACATAATCATAACTATTATCCACTCTCTGGCATGGATATCACCTACACTTTTAAAAGTATTTAGTGGTACTTTTAAGTATACTTCTCAAGAAAACAGCTTATTTTGAAGATTTGAACAATTAAAAGAATTAAGTGCCTATTAAATAATTATGAAAAATTTATTTTTGTCCCTTTGTTAATACTTTCTTCATAGAATGTGTCTAAACAATACACATTTATTGAGGTACTAATAACCATTTAACTGAAACTACTTACTGAGAAATTAATGGAACAGAGTGATGAAAAGATCTACGATTGCCCTCGCCAAATTATACCAAGGAGTTGGTTATTTAAAAGTATTGTTCTCAGGGAAGTGCTTGCTGAAATCAGAATTATATTTGGCAGAGAAAGAAAACAGGAGGAAAAAAAAATAAGATGATGAAACAGCTTAAAAGACAACATCTATGACAATTGGTAAAAGAAATAATTCTTCAGCTTTTAAAGCATTAGATTGCAAAGTTTAGCAGTAAAATTTCTTAAACTCACCTGCCTGACCCTGAGTGGATATGATTCAGTTTGGGGCGGGGGGCGGGTTGTTAAAGAATTGAATCTTTATCACATGTCCTCTGGGTGGTTCTCCTACCTAGCGGCATCTTAGGACCATTCTCATTAGATATACTCATCCAATTTTAGGATTAATATAGACTATCAACATGTCACAAAAATACTGTGAATTTTAAAGTGTGAAGGAATTAGTTAGTAATTTGTAGCTTTAGTAAGAATTTAAGATTAATTAGTTGGCACTTTAAAGATAATGTTAGTTTACTTTTATTATTTTTTAAAAACATATCAAGAATATAATTCCCTTTGACATGTCTAAAATGTTCGGTTAGAAAATGGTTTTCAGTACAAGACCTCAGCCTCAGAATACAGTCTTTGTTTAAGATAAGAGTAAGACAGCAGAATGATTTGTGGAACTCACATGTGCATTTTGACAATAAGGCCTCTGAAGCTCTATATACAGAAGCCGAGGGCAGGGAAAGTGGGCTGCTACTCATCTGGATGGGAATAAATGGCCAGAGGTCTAAAACTCTTGTTTTGAACAGCACGTAAAATTAATTTTCAAAACATATGTCCTTTATTCTCTGCAATTCTCAGACACTTTCTTGTAGTGCATCGATGATGAGCACCAATCCAATGTAGAGTGTCTAGCTGTGCCTTGTATTCAGTAGGGTGATACTGCCTGGCAAGCCTGCTATGTGGTCTTAGTGTTTTGTTAATAGATGCATCAGAAAGGATTCCTCCCACCATAAATCTGATGCCATAAAAGTTTTGGAGATTTTTTCTTCTAATTTGAAAACAGACAAGCTCAAGAAAAATAAATGTTCCATGGACAACAATAGTCAATTGTGCTTTCACATCTGTGGTAAATTTAATAAAAATTTTTAAAAAATATCTAAATTAGTGGAGGTTTGCTCCACTCATTTTTGTGCTTTGACATTCACAAAAGCAACCAAAGGAAACAAAACATCACTTCACTCAAGACACCAGGGCAAAAAATGGAAAGCAGGTCAAGAGAGGGCTGACAAGGGACTCCGGAGGGAAATTACCAGGGTGGGGCAGCAGTGATACACATAAGGTTCCAACAATTGCTTGAAAGGGTTTCTGAGCAACAGCGAGTGAGGAGAAGAGAGCCTAGGAATTTCATCACAGGGAGAATTGAATTAGGACAGTCTGAAACCTGGGTTAGATCACATTGAAAAGCAAGCTTAGTGAAAACCTATGGACGCTGGAGTCTCACGCCATTTTTTCATGACATGCATCTCTTTGAAGGTAAAATAACAAGAAAAAAGAGGCCAATGTACCAAATGTGTAGAGATTGCCAAGTCTGAGATTTTAATTTGAAATTGTTTACCTGCCATCCTCACCTCCTCCCTCCCTCTTCTCCCTCCTTCTATCCCTCTCTAAAGACGAAGCCTAAAAAGTTTATGACACAAAAAGATTTATGGTTACAGGTTTTCAATTAGCTTTGGGTTTCAGATAGATGGATATAATCTGGTTGTTGAGAAAGGCCAATTAGAAGCTTAAAGGAAATACGTTATCTGGCGCTAAGTACATGTTATTCAGTAAGGCAGATGAATATTTTCTATCTGCACTGTCCTCTAAAGCCTACCAGTAAGGTATGCTCTACCATACAAATTGCATACACATTAAAATTCTCATTCTATTTAATAAGAGTTACAAATTACATTACCTAAAATACCAACTAGTAGCAGGTATTTGGTACCTCTATCCAGAATGAAAGGTAAGAATCAGAACCAGTCTGTATAGAGGCAGCATAGGATTGAGCAAAGGGTCCAATCTGTTCTTTGGTGTGTACAAATGACCCTTGGCTTTTGTTACCTTGATTACATTACCTGTGTAAATCCTAATCCTTCCAAATGAGACCCAGATCCTGCAAGACTGGAGAGAAAGGCATGACTTGTACAATCAGATGAGCCTTGTGTAGAGTCAGCTCTTTTCTGTATTTTCAGCACAAAGGCACCATATGCTTTTATTTAATCAAATGATCCACAGGCCACAACAAGGAAAAGATAATGCCAGCCTAGGATGACTGTTTCATGTTACAAAGACTAGCCAGTGGGGCAATTATTTCCTCAATCCCTGATGCAGGGGCATGCTCTACCCTTGCCTTTTCCAATAGAATTTATTCCAGTGAATTGCAGCTGGATGTTTAGGTCCAACAAATAGACTGGTTCCATCGCCATCATCCCCTCAAAGCCCCCAGTGTTTTGTGTAGTCTGGCACAAAGTGTCTTCCTAATAATAAAGCTCCATAACCTTTTTTTTTTTTTTTGAAGATGATTCACAGCTACTACAAACCTCAGAGGAATTTCTGAAATTCATCCTTCAATTTTCTCTCATTGCTTCTTGATACAATATATGGTTCCAGGAAGTTAATTATATTTAAGGTATTCTAACTATCCACTCTAAATTTGTGGTCAAATAGATCTCAAAACTTTATTGTGATGTTCAAGGTACATCTCAACAGAAAATAGTCATATAATATTTTAACCATATTTCAAAATTAAAACATCTATGCAAATTTGCCAATGATATAGGAAAGAATAATAATAGTCCTTGATTTGATCCACTAGACTTTTCTTTTAAAGCTTTAAAATAAAATTTATAAATATTCCAAGAGTCCTATTTTCCTATCTAAAATAGAAATAATCTGTGACACTTTCTGAGGGGGCATATAATATATGCTTGAGGTTTTTACGATGTAAGTGCAGGAGCACATGGCCACATTCTTCTTATATAGTTAACATCTCTTCCCCTGTGCTGCAATCTTTCACCTGCCTACCCTACTGCTTGACCTGACCAGAAGGTATGCCTCGATATCATTCTACACTGAACATACGGCACACCTTGATGATGTCACTCTTAGCTGACCATAATGCCCTTCGTGATGACATCACTCTGCCCTGACAATAAGGCATACACTGATATTACTCTGACCCGTTCTGCTTTTCATACATGGTCTTCTTCGCCTGTCGTAGATCTGTCTTCCATTTTTATGTTTGTCTTAGCATATTCCTGTTCTTTCCATTAAAATAATTAATGATTAATTTACCCTGGTGCTTTCCATGAATGAATGGTTTTCTTCGGTTAACTCCCTTATCAGAATCTAGACGTCTGCTCAGCGGAAGGCTGAGAAGAAACAGAAGCATGCTAGATATGTGGAGGAAATGTTCTATAACAGACACTTAACCTTCACTTGAAACTAATGTTAATGATAAAATGCTAACTTAATGAGAATCACTTGATTTGACTTCTCATAATCTTTATTATTTTCAGGAGAAACACGGTAATTGCTATGTCCACAGTGCGATGCTCTGTCCTGAGATGCAGTGTCCCAAATGAATTCTAAATACTGTGCTTTCGGGTAATTATAATTCGGCTGTGCCACTTTTGCCTTTTATTTTCATTATTTTCTTTCAAGAAAGGTAAGATATAGGTAGACTGATATTACAGTTAAGATCCCCTGGGATTTAGATCTACTCAATGTAACAAACTTGTTACCTCCCAAACATACATATTGATCCTTATAACACAAATGATAAAAGTTTTTTTTCTTCACAAAACACATATATACTCTTTTTTTCTTTCTTTAAATAATCTCTTTTGAAAGTTAATGTATGTGTGTGTGTGTGTGTGTGTGTGTGTGTGTGTGTGTGTGTATGAGAGAGAGAGAGAGCATGTGCATGTGTATTGGTTGGTTTTGTGTGTCAATTTGACACAGGCTGGAGTTATCACAGAGAAAGGAGCTTCAGTTGGGGAAGTGCCTCTATGAGATCCAGCTGTGGGGCATTTTCTCAGTTGGTGATCAAGGGGGAGGGCTCATCGTGGGTGGTGCCATCCCTGGGCTGGTGGTCTTGGGTTCTATAAGAGAGCAAGCTGAGCAAGCCAGGGGAAGCAAGCCATGGCCTCTGCATCAGCTCTTGCTTGAGTTCCAGTCCTGACTTCCTTTGGTGATGAACAGCAATGTGGAAGTGTAAGCTGAATAAACTCTTTCCTCCCCAACTTGCTTTTTGGTCATGATGTTTTAGCAGGAATAGAAACCCTGACTAAGACAGCATGTGAATACAGTCCCTATGAAGGAGAGAAGGGTTGGGTCTCCTAGAAGTGCTGTTACTAGTGGCTTTGAACTATGGGATTTGTGTGCTGGGAACCAAACATGAATTCTCTGCAAAAGAGACTTCACTTCACCATGTTTTATTAATTTATTTATTAATAATTATTTTTTGCAATTATAACTAGACCATTTCCTCCTCACTTCACAACCTCCCATGTATTCCTCCCAAACTCATGGCCTCTTTTTTTCAAGTTGTTGTTGTGTCTGCATGCATATGCATGCATATAAATATTCCTAAATAAATAAATACAACATTCTCAGTCTCTCTAGTGTTACTGGTTTTCAAGGCTGACCATTTGGTATTGGATAATTATTGGGTGACTCTTCCCTGAGGAAGACTATTTCTCCATTTCTCAGCATTTCTTCCCTACCTACAGTTGTTTGTCTAAAGTTGGCCTCAAGTGCCTCCACATTAGGTTGCCTACTGAACTCATCCTTGGTCATGTTTAGGCAGCCACGTTTGTTAGATTTCTGACATTTCTGAGAGATACAATCTTACAGAAAGCGCTCCAGCCCTCCTGGTCTTGCCATCTTTCTGTCCCTTCTTCTGCAGAGAGGAGCCCTGAACCTGCACAGGAGTCATTTTGGACTAGGCTCCACAACTCAGCATTTTGATTGGTGGTGGTTTTCTACAATGGTCTCCATATGTTGTAAAGAGAAGGTTTTTTTCAGGGGTGGGGTGGGGTGGGGATTGTTTTGTTAAGAATGACTATACATATCTGGCTAGATCCCGAAGAAGAATGTCTTTTATTGACTTTGACCTTATAAGTGAATGAGTTTTATAAAAGCATTTTCATACTTAACACTCCATGTAAAGGTTATATATGAATATTGAGTCTTTTTGCATAAACATTTCTAGGGGAAACATTCCTTCATATGTATCGCTAAAATGTTCCTGAAAATACCGATACTTCATGGTATGGGGACAGTTATCAGAATGACTTCTGATGTGAATATGTGAGATATTTCTCATCCTAACTAGACTTGATTTCTGATTATCAAGTTTTAGATGGGATATCAAACAAGCAGCTCTCCAGTAAATGAGTGACTGGTTTGCAGTGCATTTTCTTGGTCAGCAACTCAAATAGAAGCCCTGCTGATACTTATTCTTCAAAACATTTATATCTATACATTCAGAAAGAGAAAAATATCAGTCCAGGTCACAGCTTCTGTGTTCTTCAGGGAAATGACATCACTGCTCTCGGCCCTATTTCCTCATTGGTAGAATAAATGTCCCTTAAAAGAGTTTCCCTTTTGTTCAATTAATCTGTCACCCACTCAGTGTGATGTGCCCAGAGGAGGCATCACCACTGCATCCTAGGTGCCAAAAAAGCTATCATTTAAACCTACATGTTTGTTGTTCTAAAATAAGATACTCCAAGAAATAGAGAAATGTTATTGAGGAATATTAAGAGAAGAAAGAACAGAAGCAAATAGAAAGCATGTGTAAGTGGAAGACTAATTTGGGAACAACAAAGCAGAAGGATATTAAAAGATCCTCTTGGATGGAACATAGAATAGGCAGCAATTACAGAGTCAGTCCTAGCAATGCATCCTGACTTTAAGTTATTTTTCTGAGTTTGAAGCACAGAAAACAAACTCAATGCAGGGTGAGTGTCCCAAAGATTGCTTTCGTATAAGCAAAGTCGTTTTCCATTTAAGGATTCAAAAGAGGCCAGCCTTTACATTCCTGGACCATACATGAGCATAAAAAGGAACAATGATTATTTTGGTAAATGTACAGAGTAACTTTAGTCAAGGCAGCTTCAGTAAAGACGACAAGAATGAAACAGCATATATAGTCATTCATATAAGCCCACAACAATAGAAGGCTGCAAAAAGATATGTGTGTGGGAACAGGGAAGGATTAGTAAGTGTGGCTTAGAGTGGCTCACTGGTCATTACCTGAGTTAATGTGGAACTCAACATCTGCTGAAGAGACATTGTCACAAATTTTAAAATTTTGAAGGAAATAAATACTTTTTAATACCAATGCTTTGAAACCAAGAAAAGAAAATAACAAAGATTTAAGAAAGTAACAATTTCACTGCAATGTCTACTGCTATAAAAATCATGGGCAAAGTTTTTTTTTAATGAAAGAAAATTTAAATACAGAGAAACACACAGAGGAAATGTTACATGAAGCCTAGAATGGTGGTATCACCATCAAAAAGCTACAGGAAGCTAGGAGAAAACAGTCCCCTAAAGAATTAGAGCCCTACTCACACACTGGATCTTGACTCCAGAGCAGTGAGGTGACATAACCTGCTGTGTAAGCTAAGCAGTGTCTGGGGCTTAGTTACAAGCATCATGGAGAGTTAATATAAAGGATGAGAATGGAATTTTGTTTAGTGATTTAAAAAAATGATCCAGTTAAATAGCAGCAGAAAAGGCATAGCTAATAAGTTCAGAGTTAAAGATGGAGAAAAGAAGATAGAAATGAAACCCCAGAGGTCTGGGAAATCACAGTATAGGGAGATAAAAAAAATCTCAGAGATGAGACATAGCCCTGGTCGAATGACTCAAAGATGTTCTTGGGAATGGGAGAAGACCTTCTGGAAGTTTCATGTTGATGCTTCAGGGACAGTCTTAAAGGGATGGTATTAATAATAAACTAGTAATTAAATGTTGTGCATAATGCAGTTACAGAAGAGACACAAGTGGATGACAGAGCTCACAATGAAGTCACAAAAGATTAAATTCTGATGATATTTAAAGTAAACCCCATGGAAATTTTATATTATTTTTATTTAAATCAAAAGCAGAAGTTAAAAAACTTCATATTTTTCAAAGAATACAAATGAGTATTTGCTGTAGACTTGCTAGATGTGTAGTTTGCGATCTCTGTAAAAAAAGAAATAGCAATGACTGTTTCCTGAATAGCTCCTAGATATGTTGCTTATGGTCACTTTAGTAAGAGTAAACTTTTTATGAACATAAATAGACCAGAAAAGAAGCTCATCTTCCAGACTGGAACAAAGAACCTCACTCCTACAGCGAACCATCTATTCCTGGAAGGGGATCTGTAACTTTAGTGCTTAAAACCTGAAGAAACTTGTCCCTGCAAAGAACAGCTTCAAAGACTTGCTTTCAAAAGTATAAGATTCTCAGTATTTTTAAAGTGAAGACATAAAAGACTTGTTGAGATGGCTTCGAATTAAGTCAGTAAAGATGGAAAATGAAAACATCTATCTGGGATGCAGATTTAAGAGTCAGCATTCTGAGTTTACATTCTAGATTCTAAATAACTATCCAGAAATAAAACCCACGAATATTAATAAAGTATTTCAACATTACCCTCCAAAAGAAAGACTGCACAGAGAAGTGAGATCCAAACACTTCATTTTCTGAGAGTTCCTAAAAACAAACAAATATTTAGCTAAATTTTGCAGTTTTCAAGAATACTTAATTATTATCAAAATCAAAACAAAGCAAGTCAACATAAACTAAAAGGCAAAAATCATACATCCAGAAATGCTACATATTTGGAAACTATAGGTTCTTCTCTGAATAGATGACTGTCTTCATTCCCCATAGTGGTGAGGGCAAAGTGGGAGGGTGCTTCTGTACTTTAGAGCTCACTTACCTCTTTGTTCTTAATGCTCATTAATATCTCTCAGTCCAAAGTTTCATGACAGAAAACATAAGTAGTTAAACACATTGAAAGATTTAAAATGAAGTAGACAACATTGTTTCTCTTAGTAAAACAATTGTGCTAATCATAGTCTATGAGATTGTTTTAAAATATAGAAGCAGATATCTTACTAATAAAACATGCATCTAGTTAAATTCTGTTTAAAATTTCTTGTTTCCTAGTATGTAAATGCAATACAAAAGATTTCATTAATTTGAGCTCTGAGCTACATCCCCAGTCCTAATTACATTTTAAACAGGTTTTCATTACTTTTACTTTGGACTATATAGTTTTATATTCTGTCCTTGAGTATCAGTTATAATGAAGTCCTGGGGTACTGATAAGAGTTTTAGGATAGTTCAATTCTGACATTATCATGAAGAGGATGCAATCTCACACTGTTATTTTCCCTGTTATTTTGTGATAACAACTAAGATTATAGTGGTCCAATATCTTATATTTATGTCTAAGGCATAATAAATACTCAATAAATTTTGTTAAATAGCCAGATAGTATTTGGTTAAAGCCTTAGTTTTACCAAACATAAAAAGAAAAGTAGAAAATAATGTTTAACTAACATATTTTTGAGTATTTATCAAATTGAATAATCTAAAATTAGACAGAAGTGCTTTACAAATATATTTCCTAATACAACAAGTTATGCTTGGCCATGCTGCACTGCTCAGGGCACAAATCATTAGAAAAAGGTTTTCCATCTAAAATAGCATGTGATTAAGTTATAAAGGATTATTTGTTTATATTTACATCTTATAGTTTTCATGTGACATACTATCACAGTATAATCTAAGCAACCAAAACAAATCCTTTAAAAAATACACTTACATTTCAACTACCATCTTTCTTGATACTATATTTTTTAAAAGATTATGATAAATCTTATATTAAATATCAATTCTTGCCACTTGTGAGTCCTGACTGGTCCTGCCTTAGAAATGTGGACACTTCATTCCTTCTTAAAAGGGGGAACAAAATACCCATGGAAGGAGTTTCAGAGACTAACTATGGAGCAGTGACTGAGGGAAGGACAATCGAGCCAGATATAGCTGTCTCCCGAGGGGCTCTGACTGTACCTGACTGATACAGAAGTAGAGGCTCACAGCCATCCATTGAACTGAATACAGGGTCCCCAAATAAAGGAGTTAGAGAAAGGTTCTATGGAGCTGAAGGGTTTGCAGCCCCTTAGGACGAAAAACAATATGAACTAACTAGTAGCCTCAGAGCTCCCAGGGACTAAGCCACCAACCAAGGAGTACACATGGTGGGACTCATGGCTCCAGCAGCATGTATATAGCAGAGGATGGCCAAGTCAGTCATCAATGTGAGGAGAGGCCCTTGGCCCTGTGAAGGTTCTGTGCCCCAGTGTAGGGGAATGCCAGGGCCAGTAATTGAGAGAGGGTGGAGTGGTGAGCAGGGGGAGGGGGAAGGGAACAGGGGTTTGTTCTTGTTGTTGGTTTTTTTTTTGTTTTTTTGTTTTTTTTTTTTTTTTGGAAGGGAAATTGGGAAATATGACATATAAATAAAGAAAACATCTAATAAAAGAAAAAAATCAATTCTTATTTATTTATTTGTTTTGTGTGTGTGTGTGTGTGTGTGTGTGTGTGTGTGTGTGTGTGTGTTGTGCCAGGAGTCAGTATTTTCCTGTCATCTTGCAAGATCTGACAATTGGTATCTGGTCATAAGGTCTATTGGAAAGTGCCTAAATCCATTGAACTATCTCTTCTGCTCATTATCTTATTATTTAACTTAAAGAATTTTCTGGATTTTAGAGACATTGAATGTTACTTTTTAATTGTTATTTCTCTTCATTTTGATTTATAAATATTTAAGACAATGAACAGCTTAGTAGATGTGAAACAGCATTTTAATTATCACATTGCAATATCATGTTCAAACAATTAAGTCAGGGACCCGAGTGGTATAAGTGGTTTCACACTATATAAGTTGAGGGAGTATCAAAAATTATATATCCAAGTAAGTTTCAATCTTAAGGCATAATGTGTTAACTAAATGGAGATGAAAGATTTACCCCTAAATCCAGCACAAAGCAAATATTTCAAAGTAGCATTAACTCACATACAGTTTTAGGTTGTGTCATGTGACCAACTGAAGCTATGCTAAGATTGAACTTTCTAGTCTTCTTCAGTTAAAAGCAGAGATTTTTACTTAATTGTTGTTGGCTTAGTATACACAGAAAAAAAGATATTCATGCATTTGATGGTTGGGGTGTTTAAATGTTGAAGACTTCGGTTTGAGAAGTACAGCCTAGTCCCCAGGCTGTACTTTTTATGCCATGTCTAATTAGTTCTATCACTCATCAGCTACAATTTATAGTTCATTTTACAACCCACATTCTTATGTAAATTTAGGCATTTATTTCAAGTAAAACAGTTTAATTTCCATGTGGCTTCCAGTGCCGTTTATTGCTCTGAATTAATATGAAATTTACAGTAGACCAACCCAGGAGTAGTTAATAATAATGGTAACAACAATATCAACAAAAACCATAACAAAAAAATAATAACAACAACAACATTAATAGCAACATAAATAATCATCAACACTAGTAACAGTAAAAAATAAAAACAATAACAACAATAAAAACAGTAAATGCAACAATAATAATAACAACCATCAGAATAATAAACACAACCACAGTAAAACAATAGCACAAACAGTAACAATGAAATACTGTGGTGATGACTAGTTCTAAAGAAAAGTACTGATTTTAATTTGGAGAGCACAAACCCATATTGAATTCTGGAGAAGTCTTGGGTTAAGTCATCTTGTACACAGTAAGTACCACCTCAGTGTCCACCAAGACAATAGACTGGGAAACAAGGGAAAGCAGCAATAGGAATATGCTAAATTATAAATCTATATTTAAAGAAAATTGAATATTAGCCCCAAAACTTGGAATACCCAAGATACAATTCACAGACCATATAAAGCTCAAGAAGAAGATCAAAGTGTGGATGCTTCAGTGCTTCTTAGAAGGGTGAACAAAATACTCACGGGAGCAAATATGGAGACAAAGTGTAGAGCAGAGACTGAAGGAAAGGCCATCCTGAGACCGCCCCACTTGGGCATCCATCCTATATACAACCACCAAACCCCAACACTATTGTGTATGCTGGGAAGTGCTTGCTGACAAAAGCCTGACATAGCTGTCTCCTGAGAGGCTCTGCCAGTGCCTGACAAATACAGAGGAGGACACTTGCAGCCAATCATTGGACTGAATGTGGGGGTCCCTGATGGAGTAGCTGGAGAAAGGACTGAAGGAGCTGAGGGGATTTGTAGCCCCATGGAGGGAGCAACAGTGTCAACAGTCCAGACCACCCTGGAACTCCCTGGGGACTGGACTACCAACCAAAGAATACATATGAAGAATATACATGGAGGGACCCATGGCTCTGGCTGAATTTGTGGCAGATGACCTTGCTAGACATCAGTGGGAGGAGAGGCCCTGGGCCTGAGGGTGTTCGATGGCCCAGTGTAGGGGAATGGAAAGGTGGGGAGGCAGGAGTGGTTGGCTGGGTCGGGGAATACCCTCATAGAAGCAGGGGCAAGGGGGATGAAATAGGGATTTGGGGGGCAGGGGGAAGACCTGGAAAGGGGATAACATTTGAAATGTAAATAAAGAAAATAGCCAATAAAAAAAGAAAGAAAATTGAACAAACACTAAAAGACAATCATCAGAATTATTCTGAATAAATGAATGGCTGAACTGCTTCTATTGAGACTTCTAAATTATCATCTTACCAAGAACGATTGGTAAGTAATACAAAGAGTTAGGTGTAGGTTTGCATTATAGGTAACTTTCTCCTCAAAGATGAAAAATAAAACTGGAAGTCTAAAACTTAATCATATTTTTAAAATGAAAATACAGTTTTTTTTTATAAAAACAAGAGTAAAGTGCATGTTTTCCTTAAAAAATAACTATGGTGCTAATTTTCAAACTGTACAGAAAATAAATCATAAAAATCTTTTAAGATTTTGTTATCAGGATGAGGATTAACAATCAATCTTTTATCTAAAGTGATATTTTAAAATTAGATTAGTATACAGATTTTAAGACATAATTCATGGGGTTGGAGAAATGGCTCAGAGGTTAAGAGCACTGGCTGCTTTTTCAGAGGTCCTCAGTTCAACTCCCAGCAACCTCCCAGATGGTGGCTCACAACCATCTACAAGGGGATCTGATGCCCTCTCTTGCTGTGTCTGAAGAGAGCTACAGTGTACTCATACATAAAATAAATAAATCCTTAAAAAAGACATAATTTGCCAGGCAGTGGTGGCACATGCCTTTAATCCCAGCACTTGGGAGGCAGAGGCAGGCGGATTTCTGAGTTCAAAGCCAGCCTGGTCTACAGAGTGAGTTCTAGGACAGCCAGAGCTATACAGGTTTGTCTCGAAAAACAAAAAACAAAAACAAAAACAAAAAAGAAAGAAAGAAAGAAAGAAAGAAAGAAAGAAAGAAAGAAAGAAAGAAAGAAAGAAAAACAAGAGAGAGAGAGAGAGAGAGAGAGGGAATTTATCTTATTATAATGTGGGAAGCCTTCAAAAAATAAAATAATCACAAAGGAAAAATTTGACTATGCAACCCTAAAATTCAAGGGTTAGAATCAAGTCAGTCATATAGATTACATGGACCTTTTTTAATATATATAAGCACAATTTCTTCTCATAGGTGTTATTTGAGCATTTAAGTGATTGAAAAGCATTATTTCATATGCAAATCAGTTACACAAAATTTCCTGGTCAGAAAATCATTTTTCATGAAAAATCATTTTTCATTTCAGGATCACGGGATGTTTCCATCTTAGCAAAAAAAATTAGAATATTAACTTTGAATAACCATGTCAACTAGGCATTTGTAAATAAAGCCCTTATAAAATATGAATTATTTATTTTCATTTAAGTATTTAAAGTATGTAAAATGAATAAATCAATCATCTATCATCTATCTACTGTCTGTCCATCCATCCATTCATCCATCCATCTACCTACCTACCAACTTATCATCTTCCATTATGATTCAATACACGTCTATGTGGCAACTTTCTACTCCATTAATGTAATATATTAGTTTCCCCTTTTTAATCAGCTCAGGAAGGATCATGGGGAAACTGGATGACATTCTGTTGACACATCCATTAAGCAAAGGTCAATTGGCAATAAACATCTTAGACTTGGGATGCAAACTTGGTGGGTTCCATCTTGTGCTCAGGATTACATTTTATCCCTAGACTTTATACCAGATCATCCATATTTGCTCCAGAAAGAGCCATGAAAGCATTTAAATTAATGTAATGTCATGGTTATAGCAAATCTCAATCATTATGAATTAAGGTATGTAAAATCTAATTTTATGTCTATGATGAAGTATTGTAAAGACATCAAAGAAATCATTTCAATATAAGATCTAACTATGAAGTTTGAGGAATAATCAAATATCACACTAAGATATATTTACAAAATAAACAGTAAATCTATCAACCAAGTTCCAAATACATCCTGTATAATAGAACTCCTTATTGCTGTTCATCATTTGTTTACTGTTGCATTTTAGAATCTCAAAACAATCAATTCTGAATATTATTTTATAGTATTTCTAAAAAGAGCTGGAAATAAAAATTTTGCCAAACTAAGGAATTTTAAATAAATGTTTGCTTCCTTAAAAACAGTATGTCCAAAGACATAAGCATAGAACTGTAGGTGGTGTGCTAATGGTGAGAGTCTCTGACCAATAGTTTTCATTTTTACAACTCTGTTCTATTCTTTAAAATCACCTGTTTATCAGCATATGAGGTCTTAGTAGAAAGAACCTGGTAATAGTTAACTAATATCTTTTTCATTATGTCTGACTATGTGTGATACTTAAAATGTGTTAATCTATTTCTGTCCCCTTACTTGAAGCATTTACAAGTCACTGGTGTATTTTTAATATGTCATGCAAGGTGCCAGTTTAACTATGCCCTGCAGTCTTACAGAGCTTAGTGTTCCCTAGTTTAAATTAATGATATCTTTGCCAGAAGTCTTATTAAAATTGCTTCATTCAACCAATGGATAAAGTGTTTCATATTTCATTAAAACCATGTTAAGTGATTATAATAAAATCTTTATAAGAAGATATATTGCTAAAAGAGATGTAGGATGTCAAATAACAGAAGATCTAGTAGTGAGATACCACCACAGTAATCTACATTATATTATCCAAAGGACCTACTTTTAAGGAAAACAATTAAAAATTGTTACAGTTAAGATTTTGACAAGTATATCTTTATATGATTACACCGTAATTCTTTTCTTTTAAATAATGTTTTGTTTTATTCCTTGAAAATTTCACACATCTAACAATGTATTTTGACCATTACCAACCCCTACTACCTATCTCCAGTTGCTCCCAGAACCCAATAATTGTCCCTCCCAACTAAATGTCCTGTTTTTGGTTGGTTGGTTGGTTTTTTTACTTAATATATCACAAACTCTAATTACTATTTGCAATATGTGAAAGAGTGTGGCCATTCACTGGGGTGTGGGCCACCTATCAGAAGCCATATACACAAGAAAAGTGAATCTCACTCAGAAGTCATCAACTGTCATTAGCACTTGCCCTAGAGGTGAGGCCTTGGCAATAATATTTTTTGTAGATAATTGAAGTAATTTATTGAAAACATGTATGTGTTTTACATAAGATAAGGTCTTGCTATGTACTACAGGCTGACTTCAAACCATGATTCTACCCCATCCACAAACATGCTTAGCAGTACCTTGCTTATTATTATTCATCGTAGCCACAGATAAACTATAAACTCTCTCTTCTGGGTTAGAACATGGACACATGTTCAAGCCACTTGAGAGAGACAATTATTTCACTATTTCATTTCCATTTTTCTTGGTTTGATATATATATCTTCTTAGCTCATGGAATTTTCTTGATGAATAATTTAACCTTAAATAAATTATCAATGACAGGCTTCTTCTAAAGAATAAAGTATTGAAGCAACTCAAAGCATTACAATTTCTCTGTCAAAATGTATTTTGTCACATAAATGTAGCTCTTTAGCCTTGATAATTACCTAGTTGTCTGAGTTTAGGAAGATGTTGATTTTTTTCTTCTTCTTAAAATAACACTTCTATTCCAGATAAGTGTGAGAGAGAATTTAAACTGTGAATGATGGAAAGTGGAGTTGGTAGACATAATGAGTCTATTGGTGGAAGTTACTACACCCAGAAAGGGAGATTTGTGAGATTTAAAATTTACTGATTTGCATGCAATTGAAATCTAGCCCATATTTCCACATCCTGCTCTGCACAGGTCCATGTAGGTGCATTCTCCCTACTAGTTATAATGTGATAACAGCTGTACTCACAATGATAGAGAAACTTGTCTTGAATAACATTTGTCAGGCCCTATGTCCTCAGAAACATGGTTCTACTCTTCAATAGTAAATATCGTCTCACAACATGTGAGTAGCACATGACAGAATTTATTACTGGCAGACCTGTGTTACCCAAACATGAATAAAAAGCAAAAAAATGAAGATACTGAAATGACCAGCAGATATTTAGATGATGGGAAATTCTATGAGCTATTTCACCTCGTATACAAGGGAGATGTTTTTGCAACAAAAGCATGGCCAGCTTAGTACTCTCCTGTCTGCATCTGTATTTAGATCACTTCTGAAAGAAACCAAGACAAGGCAGAAAAGCTCCGAGCCACAGATAACCATAAATAGCAACATCTGGCAAGGTGCAAATCTTTATTGCGAAGGTTTGACTCTCAGATTTTTTTTTTTTGCACCCTTGATGCTCAAAGAAAAGCTTCATACTAAAGACCTTCCTGAGGATAAAAGGAGATTTCATTCGTGTAAACTGAGACTCCACAGAAGGAAGTGATTTTTGTCTATTGGAGAATACAATGGTGTGCATAGTTATATAACATGAAAAAATTAGCTACTAAAAATATCAATACTTGTATTTTAGTACAGCTCGAGCATGTTTCTAAAAGCAAAAGGAGTCTCCCTGCCAAGACACAGGTTTTAAGGGGAAGAGTGAGAAGGAGACTATGCTTCAGTACAGCAGCAACATATCCTAAAACCACTGACCCTGTACACTTACCCCTTAGTTTTTAGAAGCAGCTGCCTGGAGGAAAGGATTCAGTGACAGGATGAAGACCAGTGAAGTAAGTAATAATTATAAACGTAAGGTTTCCAATGGACTTTTAAAAAGTAACACTATCTGGTGAATATGAAAAGTGTTTGAGGGCATAGTAAAAATTTGAATGAATTACCAAGTACTCATTATATTCTCATAGGAAAAAAACCATGATGAGTGAACTGATTCTAACTCAGTTGGCATTTTGAATTCCTATAAAAATGTACCAAATTAAAAAATCTCTTAGTCTAATATTAACACTTGTATAAATTATAACCTATCAAGTACTCAAGAGAATGGGGAATTAGACACAGGCATTTTGCATCTATAGTAGCAAACTTCCAAAGTTTAAATTAATAATTGATTATAAAGTACTAAGAATTTTAAGTATAAAATAATGGAAATAATATATTTATTATTCATTTAAATTTTTATAGATTCAAGGAGATTATGTGGATTTATTGGTACTTTATTATTAAGATTATTTTAAAGAAGTTAAATGTCTTAGACTCTATCATCTATCTATCTATCTATCTATCTATCTATCTATCTACCTGAATATATGTTAGAATGAGTCTTCCTCTGGAGCTCAAGCTGGCCTTTTATTTTCTTCCTTCAGCCTCTTAAATATTGATCTCAGGTGCCTGTCAATATACACTGTCAAAAACAACACTTCTATTCTCTCTTTCAAATTTCAATAAAATAGATTATTCATACTAATTAATGCCAGATACTATATAATATCCTATCCTAGTTAAACTCATTTGAAAGAGGTAATACTGCTAACTGTTCATGGGTTAGCAGGTTTTTACACAAATATATTATCATAGAAACACAGGATGAGGAAAGTCATATATATTTTAAAACCAACATTCTTTTAATATACTATTAATTCTAAAGCACAGTTACAAAGACAAACAATACAACATTTCTTTAAAAATCTTTGAAGCTTTATTTTGCTTAATGAGACCACAGTGAATTCTCAAAACTATTCAGCAACTTTCTCCAGTATGTGCCCTTTGAATCCTGGTCCTTTGGTGAATTATCTCTTGGTTGTCAGCAGTTTAAGAACTGGAAAGTAACTAACTGTACATAAGGAGTACTTTATAAAACAGATTAAGACACCATAGCAAACATAAAACAATACTTATTATACATATTTTCTTAATTCCCCCCAAAAGGAAAATGATGAAATTGAATAACAACTTAAGTAACAGCATGATTTGATCAGAATGGAAGAAGAAAGATTGCCAATGTTCCAGGGTCTAAAAAAATCAGAACTATTAAAAGCAATATTGACCTTTTAAGTACAAATTTGAATAAATGACATTTTTACCAAGGAAATCTGATTTGCTTCAAAGCACAATCATATAAAAGTTCAGTTTCATCTTGATATTTATATTCAAGAGTGGTGCCATCACCAAAGGTACTAAAAGCTTAATATGTGCCTTACATATCTTTAGAGGGATGTGGAAAGCTCAGGTCATTCCTGGAGCCTCCATGCCTCTAATTCTGGGAGTGAGATGAAGTATTGAGGGAGAACTGTCCTCAGGGAGCCATGACACAAGAACTTATGAGTTTAGAAAGCCCATACTCAATCTTCCATGAAAAAAAAAAACAAAACGGAATGTTTCATGGCCCTCTGTCTGGAGTTGTCCCTGCCCCAGTTCATCACTTCCATTCTGGAGCAGAGTGATTTTGTAGACCCTGTTGTGCACATAGTAGAGACTGGATGCTGCGAATGAGGCTGGAGAGTGATTGGAAAACAGCAGGAGAATGGTCGGAGTGCTCTGCACCAGTGAGGTTCCTACTGACTAAGAAAGCATCGAATGGTTTGATTAAAGATTATGGGGAGAGAAAGAAGAGCAAGTGGCCATGATGAGACTTTGTGGTATAGCTTGGAAGGGGTGAGAGGGATTTGGAAAAGCAGCTAACAGTCTTCTCAACAAGGAAAGCTGAAGATCACATGCTAAGAATTACCTTACTGGATCTTTTCCAACTCTTCCTCATTAGCATTGTCTGTAAATGAAATAAAGCATTTCATTATCTTTCATCCAGTACCGAACAGGAACGGGGCAGCCATTGTTTTTTAGGGGAAATGTAACATTAATTGGTCCTTTTAATAACAAAACATTTCCAGCAACAACTATACAAGAGGAGACTGCTTCACATACACACATACACAAGGGTGGGAGGGGAGGGAAGGAGTAGGGGAAGTAAAAAGAGGGAAGGGGAGGGCAGGGAACTCTAACATTCAAGCA
Organism: Montemys delectorum; assembly: GCA_019843815.1. Classification (NCBI taxonomy): domain Eukaryota; kingdom Metazoa; phylum Chordata; class Mammalia; order Rodentia; family Muridae; genus Montemys; species Montemys delectorum. The sequence goes on along the minus strand of JADRCD010195805.1, from coordinate 39,150 downwards.
GTCTTTCTGGTGAGAGTTCACTTGCATTAGTTGTATGAAGAAATAAGACAGTGTATTTTAAATATAATGGATGACTTGGAATTGGAATTATTTAATTCTGAATTAAAAATGCAAACTGAGTTTCATGAAATTGTCCTATTTGGAGGTTAGAGTTTAGAATACACTTTATATAATTGGGTATATAACTTTTTTTTTCTTCAACCTACATCCAAAGCTGTTGCTTTGGCCACATTTTAGAATCAATTATTAACTATATTGTTGTCTACAATGTTTCCAACTCAGACAAAGGCTAGTTAATTTTTTAACTAAAATATATCCTCTATAATATTCTGTTTAAGTCATAGTGAGGGGTCAGTTTGGCTAAATGCTTAACCTTCTGGAGAGTTATTATGAATGCTTAAGATCACTGGTGTCTTGCTTTTACATAAAGCAAAGCATAAAGCCTCTCTCAAATTTAAATAATTTTTCTATTTACTATTAAGCATTTCCTTTAAGTACCTAGATGTCAACCTTCCTCTTTGTCCTATCATGTCTTATGGTTGTCTTTAAGACAGAGGACAAGGAAAGTGGGGAATATTTAGGGAAAAGCTTTCTCTGTCTGTGTTAGGGAACTGCATCAATGTCAAGAGGTCTATCACTTTCATCAGAACTCCTTATGAAGAAGATCCATTCTAGAAAGCACTCATGCCTCATAAAAATAGAGAATAGAAAGTATTTCACATAAGACCACACTATCTTTACCCTAATGGGGAGGGAATGGAAAGAAGGAATGGAACTATGTAGCAACTTTAGAATAGGAAATAGAAGAATCATATCATTTTCTTTTATTTTTGCCTTTATAAAGTCCATTGACCAAAGCATGAGTTACAGATTTCCAAATGTTATAAAAATCCCACTCCCTGATTTTCAAGTAGATCAGGAAACAGCAATATACTGCTATCAATACTACAAGAGAGTTAATATTTTCTATGTGCTAAGGTACAATTCATTTTGAAGCAGCACATTCAACCACTGGGTTGGAGAGATAGACATTGTAGACACAAAATAGACAGTTGCTATTTATGTTAGATGAGTGATTATTATCAGCACCTGATAATCACTAATAATAATAACACGATCACTACCTTCATATCATCAATGGTCTTCTGCAACAAAATTCTTCAGTGGTTAGGCATATCCACAAGAGCTCCCCAATCAAGAGTCCAATAACCAAGGTTCAACTTTGCCAGAAAATAGAGTCTCAATGCATTTGAACATGGCAACTTTTGGAGACAATATTTTGAGTCAAAAACAAGTAAAATCAATTAGAATAAAGAGAAAAGTTTAAAATATCTTAACTAGTGTTCATTTGTCAGCATCATTAAACATCTAAGGATCCTATAAAATCCATTCTGAAAGAAGTGTTAGGCTATCAAGGGGATGAGTACAGTAAGAAGGGTAGACTGGGTTAAAAAAAACTCAATTAGTAATGCAGTAGAAAAGTTAAAAAACAAATGAATTTAATAGACTAACTGCTGACATTGCCATCTTTACAAGCTATTAAAGAAGACCGGCTGTTTGGGTAATGTTAAAGAAAAAAGACCAAGTACATTCTAGAAATATAAGTTTATGTTTTGCTCTGTGATTGTAACTTCAGCTGAGAAACATGAGTTAGGGTTTGAGAGTGTCAGTCTATGACTATAGCACCATCCTGGTTCTTCATTAGCAACTCAACCTTTCTTGAAGGCAACATAAGGATAAGTGGTATAAGAATACGGCCAATGATAGAATTGTAGAAGCAACTGCTTTTAAAAAACTTAAAATATCATTTTAACTTCCTTTTGTTGTTATAATTTCAGTAGATTATCCTACTGATATACATACAGTAAAAGCACAGAACAGACAGTATACACATCTTATAAAATGTACATGTTAAATACTTCATACCTAGATATGTCTTCAAACATTGTATAAAAGTTATGACATATCAAAATTAAACCAAAGTATAAAAATTGTTTTTAACTCATATAAGACCACATAGTATCAATTCACATGTTTCTGATGACTTTCCAATTTTCAACTTTATTCAGGCATTCTGTAGATCTATGTTATCTAAGAGTGTGTAACACAAATTAACTCACTTTTATGTCACAAATTCTCCAATGAAGAAAGCTGTGTATTGAACTCTGCTAGGAAAAGAGCCAGAAAGAACTCAAACACACTGTCAAACAAAAATACCACAGGGCACACATGTATACATTACATACTTTTTCAGACAAGACCAAACATGCAGTCAAAACAGAAACAACAGTTGTGCCATGCATTACAGCCACATGGTGCCATGGAGCCTTTGGTTTCTTGTACACACAATGCTGGGGACTCACAAAAGGAAATACACATATATGTTCACATCCTGAAAATTTAAATATACACTCAATCATGTACTCAGCACAGAAGATTTAAATATTGGCAAGGATACATTTGCTAATTGTCCTTCCATACATCTTAAATTTTTATAATTAGATGTTAGGTGTTATAGTATGCCAACAGGTTATTCAACTTATTCTTTGGTTTGGCTGACTTCTAAAAGTGACAATCCATACAAGAAAAATTATCTCAACTGCATTATTCACGGAGTGTACTGTCACTATTTAATGGTGCATATAGAACTCACAAAATAGCTGAAATCTTAGTGCTTTATAACACTAAGTTGCATGTACTTCCAGTTCTGTTTCTAGTTTTACCACACTTTATTACTGTTAATATTCTACTTCCTACTTGATTGTTAGAGCATACTTGTTAAGACTTTGGAAGCTCATTAATTTTTCATTTTAATTCATGTAAAATATTTAGTGAAATTTTATAAACATAGAGATAAGAAATATGTGGGTGTTGACCTAAAGTCTCTATCCCAAAAGCCTAACATAAATTAATTTCTGAGGTAATAAGCAAAAAGAACAGAACTTTTCCTTTCAAGCTGTTGTGTGTGGAGGAGCAACCTCACCTTAATTTCCTCACTATACATCAGTCATACTGACAAAGACTATGAAGCAATCCATCACTAATATTTTAGTTCAAATTTTTTCTGAATAAGAGTTGATCCTGGGCAATTTGTGAAAGTTCAGCATTCCACTTTCACAGTAGTGGTATGATCTATATTTAAAATAGGAAAATTAAAGTTGAAGATATATTGGATCTCTGATTGTTCTTAAACAAGACATGTCAAATGTGTCCCAGGCCATACTTTGCTAATAATAGATATATTGCCCAAGAAATAAAAGAAAAATGCCATGTCTATCCATTGTAGTCAGAAGTCTCTGAGAATCATTAAAATCATTAATCATTACAACACTAATTTTAAGAATCTACCAAAGGTAGTTAGATCATTATTTAACCATGATATAGTGATATTTGTAACAACTTCAAGGATCTCAATATTAAATTTAGAATAAAGTCAACATGAGAAAACTTCTCCTTATAAGACATTGAACATCGACTACTATAGGATGCTAGACTTGGTTTTCAGGGGTGTCACTGCAAGACCATTTTGCAGACTTACACATACATTATTATATATAACATAGTAATAAATGTACCATAACCATACAGTCTTCTTCATGAGAAAAGCATATAGGTTGGGGGTTAGCTGAAATAAAAGCATACTTTTGGCGACACAGATGACACTGATAATAGGTTGGGCTTGAAAGGTAAACTGTGCAGGAGTTTAAGTGACTACAAGTTCCAAGTGAGAGAACATATGCCTGTTGGAGCACTGCTCATTGGTTTGTAAATATTGTAGGAATAGATGTAGATCACTGAACTGTTAAAGGGAGAAGGAACTTACAGAACTTTGAGAGATACGAAAAGCATTTTTCTTTTAAATTCTTATATAAATTATACATATTTATTAACCCTGGATGTTTATATAACATGTATAGATTGTTGCTCAAAGCAGCATATCTTTCTCTGCAAACATTTACCATTTGGTGGAAATATGTAAAAGATCTTCTCTTATCCCTCTAAAATATCTAGTACGTTATTGGTTTCTATAGTCACCTTATTGTGTACCAGCATATCAGAAGTACTTGCTTCAAACAGTAACTTACTCATTGAACAATATTTGCCCATCCTTTCCTCCCATTAGTTGGTCCCAATTTCATGTAATCAGCAATCTACCATGGAGATGAACGCTGTTGATTATGTGCTTCTTACCTAACTTACTTGTCCAGTTCCATCTGCATTGCTGTAAAGGACAGGACTTCATACTCTTTGGCACTGACTACTTATTCCACCGTAATTTTTTTTTTTAAATAGATATTGACTTGTGGTTTTGTTCAGAATTTCAAATTTTAGAAAGTACTATTGATAAATATAACTGATATAAAGAGTTTGAAAAGTTATCAATAGAACAAATCTTTAGGCCAAATAAAAAGCAAAATCTCAAACATTTCTACATTTATAGGTATACTTAGAAACTCATATTTCTATATAACATAGGATATTAGAATAGCTGGAATACCAGATCCCAGTAGACTTTTCCATTTTCTCTATTTTAGCTCTCTGTCCATCCTAACTTGCTCCTCTACTACAAAGCACATACCTTGCTGTTGAATACAGTCATGAGGATTATCTAGGATAGCCACTGGGCGTACTCTTCTCTCTCCCTCCTTGGGTATGGCCAAGGTCAGGGTGAGAAGTCCAGGAGTGCTCCCAGCCATGACTGACCTGGTCAACTCTAGAGGCCTTGCTTAGTTCTGCCTTAGTTATTTGTTTCTCTAAGCTCAAGAGGGACTGGCGGGGTGGGGAGGGGGATTGATAACAGCATGGAAGGATGTGCCAGCTCCTACATGGGCAACAGAACAATCCCACGTAGGTGGAGACTCTGAAAATAGAAGGCATGAAGTAAGGCTGCAAGTGAGGAACACCTGGCAGCAAGGAAATCCCTGAAACATGGTCAAAGTAATTTGAGTTATGGCAATAGCTTGACAGTTTTGGGGAGAAAATCTTTGTGTCAAAGGTGAGTGTGACTGGAGGTAAACAATGAAGAAGAAGGAAAAGGAGACAAATTAAATGGTATTGTGATGAAAAACTTTCCCATATTCATTTTATTTTCTTCTCATTCATATGTAAGAAGTCACTGTTGGTCACCTCTTGGTTGCTATTTTTTTTTTAATTAGAAATACATTGTGCCTGTGATGAAAATTTGAGCCAGTTGGGAGGCCTTTTCAAGGACTGTTGAGAATAAGTAATATGAGAAGGGTCCTTGTCAATCAGAGGAACTCAATAGTTCCTTTGTTATTTTGATAACTAATTCTATCCCTTAAGCTCTCAGGTTGCTGCTGGGATCCTTAAAAACATGTTCTCTTCTGCAGACTATCCATTATCAGATCTCCCAAATAACTGGAACAGCACCCACACCATTTAAGTCTTTGGTAGTACTGCAGGTGGTGGTCAGGAGATACACAGGACTTTTGGCTACTTATTTTCATTTATGAAGTGCTACCCTGAATTAAATTATCAAAGAAAACTAACACAAGATTAGTGTCTCACTAAACTGTCTTGACTTGTTTTAACTTCTTAAAGGCAAACCTGCCAATACCCTTCCACATCACCTCTGAGGACTCTTACCCAGAGCCTCCTCATCTTTCAATGGAGTTTTTTTTTTTCATACTAGCCATTTTTATAATATCCAGAAGCTTCAAACAACCCAGATATCCTTCAACAGAGGAATGGATACAGAAAACGTGGTTCATTTACACAATGGAATACTACTCAGCTATTAACAATGACTTCATGAAATTAACAGGCAAATGTATGGAACTTGAAAATATTATCCTGAGTGAGGTAACCCAGCCACAAAACAACATATGTTATGCACTCACTGATAAATGGATACTACCCCAAAAGTTCGGAATATCCAAGATACAATTCACAGACCATATGAAGCTCAAGAAGAAGCAAGAATATACAAGGAGGCTTGCTTGTGTTATCGCAGTAGGTACCGTCTCTGTAGCCTCAAATTGTTCAGACCTAAAGATCTGAAGATAGAAATCTATATTGGACATTTTTTTCCACAAACTATCAATGTCCTTACATGATCAAAAGAGGCTTTGTCATCTCTCAACACTCAAGCAATGAAAGGAAGATGTGTTGTTTTTTTTCATGAGTCTGAAGCTATGGTCCATGACATGTAAATAAAGAAAATATCTATAAAAAAAAAAGTGAAGGAGAAATATACCAGGATAAGTTTGCTAATAACCATCCCAAGTCAAAACTGTTATATAATTTTGTGTATATTTTATGGGGCAGGATACTAATATCAGTGTGATAGAGCTCGATATAAATATTATTGTGTTGGTTGTAGTTGAAATTGTTTTGATTCTCAAATTAGTCCTTTTTTTCTCAGATATCAATGTGTACAATTAAGTGGTGTTTAATTTCAATTGTCTTTGAATGAGGGACATTCCTTTTATATCTGTAATATGTCATTAATGTCAGTTATTACATTAATTATAATGCCAACAAAGTATATCACTAATATATAACACATATTGCCTTATTAAACTATAACAGATGCAACAATTTCTTGAAGTAAATAAGGTCTGATTGTGTGAAGTCCTGAGGGAATGTGTGAATGAATGTCTGCTGTTTACATGAGAATGTCTGGTTCAAGGACCATAGCTTCAATGGAGTTTTTAACAGTCTCCTAATCTGTCTGCAGGTAGCCACCCTCAGCCCTTTAATGCATTTTCTACACCATACGACCAAAGGTAAAAAAAATTTTTTTTTTTCAGGAAAAATACAATCATGTCATTTTCCCTTTCCAGACCTGCCATAATTCCTCATTGCTATCTGGATAAAGTTCACAAATCTTACCAGAGACAACAGGTTCTCCACAGCTTAGGCACCTCTCTTCCACACTGTAGCATGCAGCAAAGTGTTCTCTCTCTCTCTCTCTTTCTCTCTCTCTCTCTCTCCTTCTCTCTCTCTCCTCTCCCTTAAGTATGTCTCTTACTGAGTTTGTTTCCTTTTAGTTCTTACTTTATTTCTTACCTCAGCACTGCCTTGACTTCCTTAGAGAATCCTAGGCCTACACAGATAGGAACAAATTTCCTGGTTTTGTTTTCACATAAATTTGTCTTTCTTTCATAACACTAAACTAGTTGTCATCCTCTGTTTCTCTCAGTGAATCACTGGACACTATTTCTAAAGTGCCCTAAATACTGTAGGCTTCTAGTGAGCACCTGAATTATTTAAATAAAGTAAAAAATGAAAATTTAAAATGTACTCCTAATTGTGGACTGAAAATCTAGATTTTACTTCCTGGTTTGTGCTATTGGTGACTTCTAGCTGATGGGCTTTCTCTGTAAATGATAGTATTCTTTGAACAAGCTTTTCCTCAGCTGTCCCTCCAAATGCACATGTGTGCTCATCTGCACTACACCACACTCTACATACAGTGGGTGCTACGTACACTCAGCCATACTGTGTTCTCACAGCAGGTACTATGTAGTAAAATTTTCCTATAAATAGGGTTTTTAAGTAACACACATGAACTATTATAACCATTGCTAATTTTTTAAGGAGTAAAAGGAATTCTCCTTAAAGTTGTAAAAAAAATTTTTGGTGAGTTTAGAAAAAGACTTCAGTTTTGAAGTTTTTGGGATTCACTATTTTTACCTATAATCTTGATGAAAATGTCAACAATATCTTTTAATAGATAATATATACCAACTTGAATGATACATTATTTTAAAACAGGAATATAAGTATTACAGAAAGAGTATTTTGGATAATCTCTAACAATTTTACCTACTACAAAAGATGTGTCCAAGCTACAGTATTTTCCAGGTGTATAAATGAATATTGAGCCTAACAAACCATCTCTGGCAATCTGTGGCAGAAAGTATACTGAAGCATACTGATGTGGATCACACCTGGTACTTGTTCAGGTCCTTCAATAGTGTGGAAGTCACAGCTTCCTCTGTAGCCCTCCTCCATTTCTCATAATAGCATGGTGTACAAGGAAGTAAAATAGCTAGTGCAGAGATATGGAAAGAATCACTATGGAAACTCATTGAGGATGTGAAGAGGCCACACTTATCCACTAAACAACACCAGAGAGCAGAAACTCTGTCATAATTTCACCTCGTTTCCCTTGCCATGACCTAATTGGTGACACAGTCAAAATAGTCTTGGATATCTCCATGTGAAATTCCAAATATTCAATTCACTAATCAACGTATTCCCTGAAAAATACTGATATTTGCCTACAATAGAGCATGTCAGAAATTGATTGCTAAAATCATAAAAGGGTATAAATCTACTTATTTACAACAAGAGGTTCTGATCTGGAGCGTGGGTCAGGGAATGTGAGATGAAGAGACAATGAGCATGGAGGAGTGGTGCACAGGACACTCACAGAAACCAAGAACAGGCTGGAATGTTGTGTGCATCTCTTCTTCATTATTAGTTCTATATCCTAAGGGGACTCTGAGCGCATGAGCAAGTGGGAGCAAGAAGAGCTCTTACTGCGCTCAGGGATCTGGGAGACTTACCACATCCCTGGGTTCACCTTCCTTAGGTGTAAGGGTGACTGACAGCAAAATGATTCCAAGGTCATGCTCAGGATAATGGGGATCTTTCAGAGTTAAGGTGACATCTGTGGACCTGTGATAGAAAACATTTTGATAAGGAATAGTCATTAAGTACATAAGTCCAAAATTATCTTAATCAATAATTCATTAAGAGAAATTTTACTCTTTTGATTTCTTACTACAGCTTTTGTTGTTATCAAAATACTACCATTGTATTCAATTCATCTAATAAGCTTCATGCCCATGGAGGTGCTTGAGCTCACTGGGTAAATTTCTTCACGTTATGAGGTTCTAGAAAGTTGCTGAAAGAAATAACACTATTCAAAGTTCTCTGCACCCCCCCTTCCATGATCTGTAAACTTACAGGATGAAGTCCAGCTGTTTTCCATATATCTAAGCCCAGTAACTGAATGAAGATCTTAGTTTTATAGATTTTTATTGAGAAAATAATTTAAAATAATCAGGAAGGTTAGAGAAGAGGAAGTATAGGAAATGGAACTTGCTGCTGGGTGCCCTTTGCCCAGCATTAGGAGAAGAAGCTAAAGTGGGCACAGATGTTGGATGGATGCAGGTCAAAATATTGTTGATCTCTGGCCTTGTAACTTTCTAACTGTGCTGGATGCTGAAGCTGATAGCTTCTAGAAACTTAACACTCTCTTGCTCATTCTGTGGCTGCTAAGGGCTGGCTTCTTTTTTTCTCTTACTCTCTATGATTTATTTGACCACTTAACTCTATTTACGGTTCTGTGCTAAAACTCAACTCTTTCTTATTGTTCTATGTTTCATTATGTGCTGAGGAAGCTTAACTCTTTATCGCTCTCTTATTTTCTTTATAAATGTCTATACTTGACTAGCACTAGAAAATTTAACTCTTGCTTACTTTATAAATCTCTGTGCTTGATTAGCACTATAAACTTAAGTCTTACTTCAATTCTCTGTACTTACTAAGGGCTAGAAAACTAAACTCTTACTTTAATTTCTCAGTCTTAACTCTAAGTTACTCTGATGCCAGAAGTTGCAGGGCTCTGGGGAATTAACACCCGTTGCTTATAAGGATAAGCTGTTGAGGCTTCTTCTCTTGCCTGGAGCCCTCAATGGCCAGAGAGCAGGAGGCTTGGAGCAATAAAACTTATTGAACCAGAAGAGAGTCACACTAGCAAAAGGAAAAACTTTTACACAGGCAACTATGCATAAACACACATACATTTATGTACACACACTCATAAATCTTCATACACTCCTGTTGGGCCTAGTTACTTATATCATACTTACACACACACAAACATCTATATTTATATATGATATATACCATATATACTATGTATATGTATAGTGGAAAGAGAAAAAGCCTCCACAAGCAGGTTTCATTGAGCAAGCACCAGCACAGGAAGAATTCACTCATTCTGGATGAAAAATAAGCTTCAACCTTTACCGCATAAAGTAAAAGCTTCTTACTGTTCATTGCTAAATGAATTAAGAAACCTGTCTCATTACAATAAAAGCCTGCCTTCCACTTTCTCCCCTCCCTGCAGCTCCTTCTCAGTTTCTTTTTCTCTTCCTGCCTACTTAATTCTGCTCTTTTCTTTTTCTCTCTTCATCTGCTCAGCCCCACATCTCTGTAAAGATTCTGTTTTACTTCTGCTCTGTCTCCATTCTTCTTCCGCCCTTGACCTTCTGCCTTAGTTTCTTTTTATTTATTTTTTTATTAGATATTTTCTTTTTCTACATGTAAATTTCTTCTTTCCCAGTTTCCCCTCCAAAAAAACAAACAAACAAACAAATAAAAACAACAAGAACAAACCCCTACCTGTTGCCTCCCCCCATGCCTGTCACCCCCCACCCACTTATTGACCCTGGCATTCCCCTACACTGGGGCATAGAACCTTCACAGGGCCAAGGGCCTCTCCTCCTATTGATGATCGAATTTGCAGTCCTCTACTATACACACGCTGCCAGAACAATCAGTCCCAACATGTATAGTCCTTGGTTGGTGGTTGAGTCCCTGGGAGCTTTGAGGTTACTAGTTAGTTCATATTGTTGTTCGTCCTGAGGGGCTGCAAACCCTTCAGCTCCATAGGTTCTTTCTCTAACTCCTTTATTGGTGACGGTGTACTCAGTTCAATGGATGGCTGTGAGCCTCTAAGTATGTGTTAGTCAGGTACTGTCAAAGCCTCGCAAGAGATAGCTATATTAGGCTGGCTTGTCCTTCCTTCAGTCTCTGCTCCATAGTTAGCCTTTGCAACTCCCTCTGTGAGTATTTGGTTCCCCCTTTTAAGAAGGAATGAAATGTCCACATTTTGGTCTTCCTTCTTCTTGGGTTTCTTGTGGTTTGTGGATTGTTCTTCCTGTATTCTGAACTTCTAGGCTAATAACCACTTATCAGAGAGTGCATACCATGTGTGTTC
>JADRCD010195805.1:0-28069 GCA_019843815.1 Montemys delectorum | reverse complement strand
TATTCTCCAGATCCATCCATTTCCCTAAGAATTTCATAAATTCATTGTTTTTAATAGCTGAGTAGTATTCCATTGTGTAGATGTACCACAGTTTCTGTATCCATTCCTTTGTTGAGGGGCATCTGGGTTGTTCCCAGTTCCTGTCTGCCTTAGTTTCTAATTCTCTTTCTGCATTCTGTGTTCTGCTAACTTAAAGTCATCATTCCTAGATTTGTCCTTTCCCAGGACACATGTCACATGGCATCCCAAATATCAGAAGTTCACAAGATTAAGCCTAAGTTCAAAACATAAATTGAATACGAAGTTTGCAACAGAGATGTTTACATATGTTTCCATTAAGACTAGTTATCTAGCTAGACATTCATTATCTGTCACTAGATCAACAGGTTCATTGAGAGTTTGTCTAGGCTCCACCCTACAGTTACCTGGTAACAGCCAGGTGTACCAGACTCATTATAAAAGAGGCTGCTTGCCCCTCCTCTCTTGCCTTCTTCCTTTCTCCCCTTGACCCTTGCCTCTCTTTGCATTCCCCTCCGCGCTCTCTCTTCATGCTCATAGCCAGCCTCTACTTCTCTACGTCCACCCTCCCCCCCCCTGCCTCTCTCTGTCTCTCCTACCCTCTCAACTCCCCTCCCCATACCCTGAATAAACTCTATTCTATACTATACTGCGGTTGGTCACTTAGGGGGAAGGGATGCCTCAGCAGGAGCCCACAAAGAAACCTCTTCCCCTACACCTTGCCATACCTCTGCCAAACATATTCTTTCTCCCTGTATCTTTATGTAAAATACAACAAAACTACAATTCTTATGTCTAACTGTTTTATGGCATAAAGAATATATTCCTAAATATACTCCAAGGGTAGATCTTTATGCCTGCCTCCATCCAGGGCAATTAGCTTGTGATATGTGAAGAATTACAAAGTCCCAACGACAGCTTTCATATCACAGAAAGGTCTAACTGCTGTCTTCATTATAAAGGGCTTAATAATTACTAGGATAATTTTAGGAATTCTTATAGAATCATTGTTAAGAATTAAGAAACCATCTATTTGTCTGTATAGCATCATTACAAGATAGTACATCTTTGTTGATATGAAGGAAATATGCTCAACAGGGTGAGCTAATGCCAGGGATTGTTAGATGTCAGGAAAGGCTTAATGTCAGGGGCAATCCTGAGATTTGCCCCTTGCGTCTTGCCTCAAAGGGTTCATTCATTGCAGTTTTGCAGCAAACCATCTCTGAAAAATCACCTGTTAGTCTTAGATGGCTTCTGACAACTTGTCTCATATTTTATAGATATATATTAAGGCAACATATAATAATTAAGAAAAAACAGCTAATATCCAAAATAAAGATTTTAGTTAGGGATTGTACAAACCTATGGCCAAAACAATTTCTCAGTTTGAAATAACAGAGAAACATTACTTAGAGTTAGACAATAAGGATTTAGATTTAGATTGGATTTAGATTTAGATTCAGATAAGCATTCCTGAGGTAGTGAGGATGAGGAATTTAGTATTATACACATTCACTTTTAAAAAATAAACAAAATAAGCTTTTAAGTTAATGCATAGGTAACATCTTGCTTACCTGTTTTAATTAATATTGAACAGACAGGGTTTAATATGAATCACCACAAACCAGTTTCTGTAGACCATGGAGCACCAAACAAAGGAATCATGGAACACTAGACAACAAAACATCTTTTCTTGTTTTCTCATTCTTTCACTTGTTTCTTGCATTAACAAAGAGAGTACTAAATACTTATTAAATATCTCACAATGTGCTGGTTTCTCATAAAAACAAGAGATCAAAACCAAGAAGATTCCTGTGTCCAAAGAATTTCAATTTTACTACAATTTATTTCTGGTACTGTGAAGAGACATTTGGGTTAAGTAAAAATTTTCAGTCCTTTCTGCCTATCAGGCTTCTCGTTTGTATGCATGCATGAGTGCTTGTGTGTGTGTGTGTGTGTGTGTGTGTGTGTGTGTGTGTGTATACATAGTTTTGAAATTAAACTCAGAAGAATCTGTGAATGAGGGTGCAGATTAGAAGTTTATATGTGTCTGAAGTGCTCCACCAAATGCATTTCCACACACCCCAGATTTGTCCCTTGGGACTTGCCTCCAAGGGTCCATTCATTGCAGTTCTGTAGCAAACCATCTCTGGAAATTCACCTGTTAGTCTTAACCTTTCCTAGATGGCTCCTGACAACTTGCTTCATATTTTATAAATATACATTAAAGCAACACATAATAAGAAAAAACAGCTGATATCCAAAATAATGTGAATAGCATGATAGCAGGCAATTTATCATATAATTTTAATACACTAAGGTGTGATATATGAAAATGTGAACCACTTTGTAGTGTCATTTAATTGAACCATACACAATCTGTCCTCAAATTGTATTCAGCATTAATTTAGGTATTAGTAATCATTACAATTTGGTAGCAACAAAGTATCTTTTACTTATTTGTGTATATGTGTGCATATAGGTGTGTGTGTGCGTGCATATGTGTCAGTAAGATAATGGTAGAATACAATTGTGAGTGTAGTAGAGACTATTGCAGATTTTAGGTATCTTCTTCAATCATGTTCCAACATAATTATTTGAGCCAAGGTTTCTCACTGGACCCCTAATGAGGTCTCTCCCAGTTTGTCTAGGCTGGCTGGCTAGTGAGCATCAGGAACCCATCCACCTGTTTCCAGTTCTCCAGTGTTGGGATTATAGTTGTGCATCATTGTCCCTAATCTGGTTTATAGATCCTAGAGATCAAAATTCAGGACTTTATGCTTGTGTAACAAGCACTTTACTGCCTGAGCCATAGCCCTACATCAGCTTGTCTTTCTAAATAAATGTGTATTTGGCATCATATTGTATCAATGCAATATATACATATTTGGGTTTGCAATTTAATTGGGTTCCTTTAAGGAATTCCTTTGATATTATAGACTAGTTTAATCTTGACATATAAATAAATAAAAATAAGAATTAAGAAATTCCTATAAGGAATACATATCAAATTGATTTTAAAAATTTTAGGGGCTGGAGAGATGGCTTAGGGGTCAAGAGCAATGACTCCTCTTCCAGAGGTCCTGAGTTCAATTCCTAGCAACCACATGGTGGCTCACAACCATCTGTAATGGGATCTAATGCCCTCTTCTGGTGTGTCTGAAGACAGCTACAGTGTACTCATGTACATAAAACAAATAACAATTCTTTTATAAAGTGTTAATGTTAATGTAATCTGGAGTGATTACAATTCCAGATCTTAAGATAAACTACTGAGCCATAGCAATTAAAAGCAATATGGCAGTGCTCCCAAACAGATATATAAACTAATGGAAAAAAATTGAAGACATAAACATAAACACACATAATGTAAGTCATTTAAATTTGACAAAGACAGAAAAGGCATACACTTGACAAAAGAAAACATCTTCCAAAAATAGTGCTGAGAAAATAGGATGATGAGATGGACAATACCCAGCTGGCAATGACAGGATATCAGCAGGACTCTGTACTGACTGGTATTTTCTACTTCACACCAGTCAGCTCTCTAGTGATGTATAGCAACAGTATGATTTTTGAGAGTTACCTGTTTAACTCTAACTGTGTGAGATCGAGAAAGGCTGAGCCCATAAAGTCATCTTGCAGTCCAAAATCATAGTCAAATACCTAAGGGGCCAAAGAGACAAAGCATTACAAAATAATTTTGGAAAACATTTAAATGAAACATATTGATTATAAAAACTGGTTATCTCTTCTATCTAAACAACTGATATATATTTTTTTAAATTTGTGATCATTTATTATCTAGTTATTTTTTAGAATAGATAATCATTTTGGTTTAGATACATTCTTTCAAATCCTTAAAGATATATGTTCAGATTGTTCATTTATACTTGCAAAAAAATGTTTTAATTGCTGTATTAACTTTTTGAATTATTTTTATTGGATATTTTCTTTATTTACATTTAAAATGTTATCCTCTTTTCTGGTTTCCCCTGGAAACCCCATATCCCATCCACCCTCCCCATGCTTCTATGAGAATGTTCCCCCACCCACCTACTCACTCTCACTTCTCCAGCGTCGAATTCACCTACACAGGGGCATCAAGCCTTCACAAGACCAAGGGCCTTTCCTACAATTGATGCTCAATGAGGTCATCCTCTTCTACATATGCTGATGGAGCCATGGGTCCCTCCATGTGTATTCCTTGGTGGTTTAGCCCCTGAGAGCTCTGGGGAGTCCGGTTGGTTGATATTGTTGTTCTTCCTATGGGGTTGCAAACCCCTTAAGCTCCTTCAGTCTTTTCCCTAACACCTCCATTGGGGAGATCCGGCTCAGTGCAATGGCTGTGAGCATCTGCCTCTGTATTTTTCAGGTTCTGGCAGAGTATCTCAGGAGACAGCTATATCAGGCACGCACTTATGGCATACACAATAGTGTCTACATTTGGTGACTGTATCATGGGATGGATCCCCAGGTGGAGCAGTCTGCATGACCTTTCCTTCAGTCTGTGTTCCACACTTTGTATTTGCTCCTGTGAGCATTTTTTCCCCTTCTAAGAAGGACCAAAGCACCCACACTTTGATCTTCCTTCTTCTTGAGCTTCATGTGGTCTGTAAATTGTATCTTGGGTATTCCTAGCTTCTGGGCTAATATCCACTTATCAGTGAATGCATACCATGTGTGTTCTTTTGTGACTGGGTTACATCACTCAGGATGATATTTTCTAGGTCCATCCATTTGCCTGAGAATTTCATGAATTCATGGTTTTTAATAGCTGAGTAGTACTCCATTGTGTAAATATACCACAGTTTATTTTTTTAAATATTTATTTATTTTATGTCTGTGAGACACTCTGTCTTCAGACAACAGAAGAGGTAATCGGATACTATTACAAATGATTGTGAGCCACCATGTAGTTGCTGGGAATTGAACTCAGTACCTCTGGAAGAGCAGTCAGTGCTCTTAACCCCAGAGCCATCTCTTCAGCCCTATACCACAGATTCTATATCCATTCCTCTGTTGAAGGACATCTGGGTTGTTTCCAGCTTCTGGGTTGTTTCCAGCTTCTGGGTATTATAAATAAGGCTGCTATGAACATAGTGGAGCATGTGTCCTTGTTATATGTTGGAGAATATTTTGAGTATATTCCCAAGAGTTGTATAGCTGGGTCCTCAGGTAATACTATATAATATTCTGAGGAACTTCCAGACTGATTGATTTCCAGAGTGGTTGGACCAGTTTACAATCTCACCAGCAATGGAAGAACATTCCTCCTTCTTCTCATCCTTGCCAGCATCTGCTGTCACCTGAGTTTTTGATGTTAGCCATTCTGACTGGTGTGAGGTGGAATTTCAGGGTTGTTTTGATTGGCATTTCCATGATGACTAACGATGTTGAACATTTCCTTAGGTGCTTCTCAGCCATTTGGTATTTCTCAGTTGAGAATTCTGTGTTTAGCACTGTACCCCATTTTTAATATAGTTATTTGATTCTCTAGAGCATAACTTCTTGAGTTCTTTGTATATATTAGATATTAGCTGCCTATTGGATGTAAGATTGGTAAATATCTTTTCCAATCTCCAAACTGTTGGTTTCCAGTTTGTCCTATTGACAGTGTCCTTTGCTTTACAGAAGCTTTGTAATTTTATGAGGTCCCATTTGTGGATTCTTGATATTAGAACATAAGCCACTAGTGTTCTGTTCATGAAATTTTCCCCTGTGCCCATGAATTCGAGGCTGTTCCACACTTTCTCCTCTATTAGTTTCAGTGTATCTGGTTTTATGTGGAGGTCCTTGATCTACTTAGACTTGAGTTTTGTACAAGGAGATAAGAATGGATCGATTTGCATTCTTCTACATGCTGACCCCCAGTTGAACCAGCACAATTTCTTGAAAATGTTGTCTTTTTTTTCCACTGGTTGCTTTAGCTCCTTTGTCAAAGACCATGTGACCATAGGTGTGTGGGTTCATTTCTGGGTCTTCAATTCTATTCCATTGATATATCTGCCCATCTCTGTACCAATAACATACAGGTATTTTTTTATCAGTATTGCTCTGTAATACAGTTTGAGGTCAGGGATGATAATTCCTCTAGAAGTTCTTTTATAGCTGAGAATAGTTTTCACTGTCCTGGGTTTTTTAGTATCCCAAATGAATCTAGAAATTGCTCTTTCTATCACTATGAAGAATTGAGTTGGAATTTTGACGGGGATTGCAATGAATCTATAGATTGCTTTTAACAAGATGCTTATTTTTACTATATTACTCCTGTTGATCCATGAGCATGGGAGATCTTTCCATCTTCTGAGATCTTCTTGGATTTCTTCAGAGACTTGAAGTTCTTCTCATACAAATATTTCATTTGCTTGGTTAGAGTCACACCAAAGTATTTTAAATTATTTATGAATATTTGTGAGGGGTCTCATTAACCTAATTTCTTGCTCAGTCTGTTTATTCTTTGAGTAGAGGAAGCCTGCTGATTTGTTTGAGTTAATTTTATATCCAGCCATTTTGCTGAAGTTGTTTATCAGGTTTAGGAGTTCTCTGTGGAATTTTTAGTGACACTTAAGTATATCTTCATATGATCTGCAAATAGTGATGTTTTGACTTCTTTCCATTTTTTTCACTTTGACCTCCTTTTATTGTCTAATTGCTCTAGCTAGAACTTCAAGTACTACACTGAATAGATAGGGACAGAGTGGGAAGCCTGGGCTAATCTCTGATTTTAGTAGGATTGCTTCAAGTCTCTCTCCAGTTGGTTTGATGTTGGCTACTGGTTTGCTGCATACTGCTTTTAATATGTTTATGTATGGGCCTTGAATTCCTGATCTTTCCAAGACTTTTAACATGAAGGGATGTTGAATTTTGTCAAATGCTTTTTCAGCATCTAATGAAAAGATCATGTTTTTTTTTTCTTTGTGTTTGTTTATGTAGTGGATTATGTTGCTCGATATCTGGATATTGAACCATCCTTGATTCCCTGGGATGAAGCCTATTTGATTGTGGTGAATGTTCATTTTGATGTGTTCTTGGATTCGATTTTTGAGAATTTTATTGAATATTTTTGCACCTATATTCATAAGGGAAATTTGGTCTGAAGTTCTCTTTCTTTGTTGGGTCATTGTGTGGTTTAGGTATAAGCATAATTGTGGCTTCATAGAACAAATTGGGTAGTGTTCCTTCTGTTTGTTTCTATTTTGGGGGATAGTTTGAAGAGTATTGGTATTAGGTCTTCTTTGAAGGTCTGATAGAATTCTGCCCAAAACCCATGTGGTCCTGGGCTTTTTTTTTTTTTTTTTTTTTTTTTTTTTGGTTGTGAGACTTTTAATGACTGCTTCTATTTCTTTAGGGGTTAGAGGACAGTTTAGATGGTTTGTTTGATCCTGATTTAACTTTTGCACCTGTTATCTGTCTAGAAAATTGTCCATTTCATCAATATTTTCCAATTTGGTCAAGTATAGGCTTTTGTAGTATGATCTGATTTTTTTTTAATTTCCTCAGTTTCTGTTGTTATGTCTCTCTTTTCATTTCTGATTTTGTTAATTTTGATACTGTCTCTATGCCCTCTGGTTAGTCTGGTTAAGGATTTATCTATCACAGATACCACAGTCTATGGAAATTCAGAAAAGCCTGTCATGTTGCTCAATAGAAGACACAGGTTTTACCCCTCAGAGCAGTCCCTCAGACAGGCTTTATTTATGTTTCTTCTCCTGTGTGCTGCTGAACCAAGAATCTAAGTGTTTCTTGCTTAGTGCAGGTATTCAGGCATGAATTTGAACTGCTAGTACCAGTACCAGGTATACAATGGGGACATCAGAAAATCCAAACAGGAAATGTTAGACCTTGTCATGGTAGTAGACTCGTAGTACCCCAGGGAACTTGTCCATGCCTCCATAAATGAGGGAAGCAATAGAGAAGAGCCCATTATGTTAGAGGTATAATGTTTTTGTGTATTGTGTAAAGATTATCCTTATATTATTCCAATGCTGATTTCTCTGCCCCTATATCTTGTAGCTATCCAGAAACAGTATTGTAATGCTTATTCTAAGAATCTCTTGTCTCAAGTATGTATAAACATGGCTCTCCATTTATTCTCTGACTTGTCAATAAAAGCTGATAACCCAATGGCTGGGCAGAAGAGAGAATAGGGCTGGGCTCCTGTCAGTCACAAGAGGAGAAAGAGAGAGAGAGAGAGAGAGAGAGAGAGAGAGAGAGAGAGAGAGAGAGAGAGAGAGAGAGAGAGAAGAAAATCCAAACAGGAAATGTTAGACCTTGTCATGGTAGTAGACTTGTGGTACCCCAGGGGACTTGTAAAAGAGGGAGAGACAGAAACAGAGAGAGGGAGAGAGAGAGAGAGAGAGAGAGAGAGAGAGAGAGAGAGAGAGAGAGAGATGAGAGAGATGAGAGGGGATCCAGGCATGAGGAGGGTCAAGATAAGACATCATGGAAAAACACCTGGAGCCCAGAGAGCCAGACCAATACAAAAATGCAAATATCTCAGGGATTTTGGCTGGGAAATAGGCAGATTAGCTCAAAGAATTAGGATAATTAACTGCCCAGTTATTGAGCTATAAATCTTATCAAATAAATCTTATAGTCTCTGACTCATCCATTTGGAAGCTGCCCAAGAATAAAGAAAAACTGCAACTTCTACAAATACATTCATACCATGCTGATCTTGGAGAGCATTGGGTAGATAAATGTTGTTTGGAGGAAAGGAGAGAAGATCCAAGAAAGAAG
The DNA here is from genome assembly GCA_019843815.1 of Montemys delectorum. Taxonomy (NCBI): domain Eukaryota; kingdom Metazoa; phylum Chordata; class Mammalia; order Rodentia; family Muridae; genus Montemys; species Montemys delectorum. The sequence continues at coordinate 19,309 of JADRCD010195805.1, read as the reverse complement.
GCACAATGCTCAATGGGTACAGATATTCCCAGTGATAGGGCATGGCCATTGGATCATAGGAATCAAAAGCAGATATGTGACCAAATTTACCTAGATCAACTTCTTGATTTCATTCTTTTTTTTTTAAGATTTATTATTATAAATAAGTACACTGTAGCTGTCTTCAGACACACCAGAAGAGGGCGTCAGATCTCATTACGGGTGGGTGGTTGTAAGACACTATGTGGTTGCTGGGACTTGAACTCAGGACCTTCAGAAGAGCAGTCAGTGCTCTTACCCACTGAGCCATCTCACCAGTCCCTTGATTTCATTCTTAAGCATCACACTTATACCTCATCTGGTAGTGCATGGCAACATGGTCTTGTTGCTAAAACTCACTGCCCACTGCAGAACCAAACCTCAGGCTGCTCATACTTACCCTCTGGCACACCCACGCAGCCAAGCCCTAGTGAAAATACCTTTCCTACATCCCCTGTATGGCTTCTACCATACAGTATAGGAACCATCCTGTGGATAACTCTTTGTGCCTCTTCAAGAATATTGGCAAGAATTTGACATTGGGTTAGGACAAGGAGCTAGGCTCAAGATTTTGACCATCTTGATTAAGTCCCTAAATGCCATGGGACCTATGTTTATGCTTTGTTTGTTCCTTGACTATTATGTTTATGCCTTGTTTGTTCCTTGACCTAGAACTGACCCTATTCTGTGCATGTACTTATAATAGTACAAAAGCAGTTTGGGGAAAATATGAATTTGCTTCAGCACTTGCTGGAGTCGTACTATAGTACTGTCTAATTGTCTTTTCTTTCTTTAATCCTCACTCCCTCCCTCAAGACCTTATTGACTGACTGAGCAGGCTTGGTCACCATCCACTAAATTTGATGTCGGCTATAGGCTTGCTTTAAAATTAACTTTATTGTGTTATGGCATGTTTCTTATATCCCTACTCTAAGATTTTTATCATGAAGGGGTTTTGGATTTTGCCACAGACTTTTTCAACAACATTTTTTTTTGTTTGTTCATATAGTGGATTACATTGACGAGTTTTCATAGGTTGAATGATCCCTGCATCTCTGAGACGAAGCCTACTTGGTTATAGTGAATAATCCTTTTGATGTGTTCTTGGATTTAGTTTGTGAGTATTTTGTTAAGTATCTCTGTATCTATTTTTATAAGGGAAATTGGTCTGTAATTCTCTTTCCTTATTTAATCTTAGTGTGGTTTGGGTATCAGGGTAACTATGGCCTCATAAAGTGAGTTTGCAGATGTTCCTTCTGTTTCTATGTTGTGAAATAATTTTAGGAGTACTGGTGTTAAGTCTTCTTTGAAAGCGTGGTTAAACTCTGGTAAAATCATCTGGTGCTGGGCTGCTTTAGCTTGGGAGATTTTTAATGACTGCTTCCATTTTCTTTAGGGGTTATAAGTCTATTTAATTTATCTGATCTTGATTTAACCTTGGTAATTGGTATCTATCAGTAAAATTATCCATTTCTTTTAGATTTTCCAATTTTATTGAGTATCAGTTTCTAAAGTATGATCTAATGATTCTTTGGATCTCTGGTCTCTGTTGTTATGTCCCCCTTTTCCTTTCTGATTTTGTTAAGTTGGATATTCTCTCTTTGCATTTTAGTTACTTTGGATAAGAGTTTGTCTACCTTGTTGACTTTTTTTCAAAGAACCAACTCTCTGTTTCATTGATTCTTTGTTTCTATTTTATTGATTTTAGCCCTCAGTTTTATTATTTCTTGCTGTCTACTCCTCTTGGGTGTGCTTCCTTCTTTCTGTTCTGAAGCTTTCAGGCATTTTGTTAAGTTGCTAGTAGGAGATCTCTCCTGTTATTTTTTTAAGGCACTTAGTGCTATGAACTTTCCTCTTAATACCGCTTTCATTGTATCCTGTAAGTTTCAGACTGTTGTGTAGTAATCCTTATTCAACTATAAAAAGGTTTTAATTTCTTTCTGTATGTCTGTCTTGATCCATTTTTTTTGTACAGTAGAAAACTGTACAAAAACTTTTTGTTATTTCTGTCATTGTTGAAATTCAGCTTTTATCCATGGTAGACTAATAGGATGTAGAGAGTTATTTCATATTTTGTTTGTATCTGTTAAAACTTGCTTTGCAACCAAGTTTGTGCTAATTTTGGAGAAAGGTCTGCGAAGTACTTAGAAGAAGGTATTTTCATTTTTGCTTGAGTGAGATGTTCTGTAGATAACTGTTAGGTCCATATGGTTTTAATGTCTGTTACCTTCAATATTTCTCTATTTAGCTTTGCCAAATGTATTCCAACTTCATGTGGTGGCCTGCAGAGGCCAGAAGAGGACATTGGATACCCTGGAACTGGTTGTGAAACTCTGAAAAGATGCAAACTCATATCTTCTGGAAGAGCAGCCATCTCTCCAGCCCTGTGAGATGTGTATAGTCCTGTGTATAGTTCCAATCATCTCAAACCAAAACAATTTTATACCATTTCTTTCTGTATAGTTGAGGTAGATTATTTATTGTCTTTCTTTGAGCTTACTAGTATATTCATTTTGAAGTATATAACTTTTGACAATTGATTTTGTGTATGTGTATAGGGAGTACTCTTCTTTGAACACAAAGAACAGAAAGTCCACAATGTCTAATATAATTTTGTTAAATCCATTTGTGACCTTATGTCAACTGGAGATCTATATTTTTATTGACACTATCCCATTAAAGGATATAAATGTATTGCTGAAGTAATTAAAAATAAATTCCATTACTATCTCTTTTTATTTGCAGTGACATTAATATGAGGATGCACAGCCTGGTCTTTCCTTCCCTACTGCATTCTTCTCAGTCTCCCCTCACTGTTTCCTCAGAGCAGAATCTCTTCATAGCCCATCCATTCTTTATCTTTATAATGAAAGCTATCGTCTCCCCCTGCTTTGGGCAGAGTGAGGAGCAGAGAGACATGCCTCTGACAGTGGGGGATGGGCTTCCCCACAGGTAGAGAAAGGCTGCCATGTGTGTAATGAGTACTCTGTCACCACACATTGTGTATTAAGACATAGTTCACTAATTCTTTTTTTTTTCCTTTTTTTTTTTTTAGATAATTTCTTTATTTACATGTAAATTTTCCCTTTCCCAGGTTCCCTTACAAAAAACAAACAAACAAACAAACAAAAACAACAAGAACAAACTTCTTTTGCCTCCCTCCTCCCCATGCCTGCCACCCCACCCTCTCCCACTTATTGGCCCTGGCATTCCCCTACACTGGGGCACAGAACCTTCACAAGGCCGAGGTCCTTTCCTCCTACTGATGATCAAATTTGCAGTCCTCTACTATACACATGCTGCCAGAACATTCAGTCCCACCCTGTATAGTCCTTGATTGGTGGTTGGGTCCCTGGGAGCTCTGAGGGTACTAGTTAGTAATTGTTGTTCATCCTAAGAGGCTACAAACCCTTCAGCTCCATAGAACCTTTCTCTAACTCCTTCATTGGGGACAGTGTACTCAGTTCAATGAATGGTTGTGAGCCTCTACATCTGTATTAGTCAGGTATTGTAAGAGCCTCTCAGGAGATAGCTATATGCTTGTCCTTCCTTCAGTCTCTGCTCCATAGTTAATCTCTGCCACTCTTTCTGTGTGTGTTTGGTTCCCCTTTATAAGAAGGAATGAAATGTCCACATTTTAGTCTTAGTTCACTAATTCTATTTCACTGATTTTCTTTCACCAATGTCCACTTCAGACATTTTCTTATGCAAAATATGCCTATTTTTCCCCATGAAGAATTCTAGGAACTTATTGATTGTAAGCTTTTGAAGATTTTCCTTTAATTGTTACCATAAACCATGCTGCTATTATTTTAATTAATTAATTAATTAATTCACTTTATATCCAAATTACTCTTCCAGTTCTCCTGTTGCATAGCCCTTCCCCCATCCTTCCCTCCTTCTCCTCTGAGAGGGTGGAAGACCCCCTGTGTATCCTCCCACCCAGGCACATCAAGTCTCTGCAGGGCTGGGTGCATCCTCTCCCACTGATGCCAGACAAGGCGGTCCATTTAGGGCAGTGTATTTATTCTACAGACAGGCAACAGCTTTAGGGACATCTCCCACTCCTGTTGTTGGGAGATCCACATGAAGATCGAGTTGCACATCTGCTACATAAAGTTACTAGTATTTTAATAACATCTTGTTTAGTTATGTTACGTCTCCATCAGGTATTCTTGTGTATTCTGCTGTGTTCTAGTTTGATTTTTGTTGTGTGATAACACCATGACTACCTTGGGGGAGAAAAAAGGTTTTGTTTCAGTTACTTATCTATATCACAATTTGTTGCTTAGGGAGGTCAGGTCTGTACTGAAGCAGGAACCATGGAAGGAGTTGGTCAGTGACTCATCCCCTGGCTCTCTCCTTTACACACACCAACCTGTTATGCTCAATACTACCCAGAGTGGGTTGGGCCTTCTCAAAACAATCATCCACCAAGACAATTCCTCATAAACATTGGCACGGACAATCTGATTGGGGAAAATTTCAGCTGTCCTCTTCCTAAGTAACTCTAAATGGTATAAAGCTGACGTGGAAGGGATCAACTGGAAGCTATACATTAAAGACCTGTGAGGAAGGGGAACAGGTACCAGCATATAACAACTATATGAGACTTGGGGCTCATGTGGCAGGCACAAGAACTTAGAGAAAAGGTTTGTGCCCTCTGATGGCAGAAGTAGAGAAAGGATTGCATACTGAATAGACATCCAGAACACAGGCACAGCAAAGACATGTGCACTAGAGATAGACTAAAGGTAATCCGGGTACCAAAATGAAACAAGGAAGCATGGCTTTCTCATGGCTGAGGTTGTGATTCTCTAAGTTCCTTAAGAACATCCTTAAGTATTTTTACTTTCTACAACTAAATCAGACGAGAGAAAAGCCTCTTTTTATCCTGTCTGAAGGTAATAAAGCACTTTTCCCTCATCTCCATTATCTTTGCCCTTTTCATTTGTCAAAGAAAGGACCTTGCTTGTAACTAGGAAGGATAAGTCTTAAAACAGCATAATTTATTTTCTTCTCAGTACCCCTGATAAAATATTTATTTTATACAAATCTAAAGACAAAAAGGTGAGACACCCACACCCCAGCCCCCTACCCACACCCCAGCCCTCTACCCCTCCACTATGCGTGGTGGGGTGGCTGAAAGCACTGTGATGATCAAGTATATGAAAGAGAGATGGGAAAGACAGAAAAACAGTAGTGTGTTCCTGCTCTGGAGAGGGATGGAACTGGAGATGGGATTCTGGTGACCAGTGAGAGAGATGGCTGAAGTCCACATGCTGAGCAGTAGGGTCAGTAGGTTAGGGTACAACATCCTGGAGCTTATGAAGATGCAGAGTCACCCCTGGACATGCCTCCTGACTCTAATGGGATCACTCTGGCTCTGAGCAATGAGGGAAGCCGAAGAAATGAAAGGTATACTTTCTGGATCGGACCTTCTCAAAGGACCACAGTGTTCTTTGATGCCATTAGAAGCTATGTTGGAGTCTGCGGTCCAAGCTATTGCCTTAGACCACAACAAAGTCTGAGACCCATGTGGACTTATTCAGTTTGAGCCACTGCCTGATGCCTCTGTAATATCCTGGGGCTTTGCTGTCTCCAGTAGCCAGGCTGATGTGAGTAGCATATGTAGCAACCTGAAGCCGTAACTAGGCCTGAGATCTGTGCAGCTGCTGAGGGCCATGAGTAGGTAGAGGATCCAGATACAAACAAAGGCTATTTTGATGTATGTAGCCTGTGTTACCACTGAAGGCCATGCAGGTGTCTGTGGTCCAGGCTACTGCCTGAAGCCATGTTGATATCAGAGAGCCATGCTGAGCTGGCCTCAACCCTCACTGGTGGGGTCCTGGCAGAGGCTCAGCTGACCAACTCAGCTCCAATGAAGGATGAGACCCAGCACTTTGAGTTGGCCCGCCCCAATCTCTACCCCATCAATGAGCTGCTTTAGTGCATGAAGATCCTGAGGGATCATAGCTGTAGTATTTCCACAACTCTGGCTAACAGCAGGATATCCAAGAGGAGTCTCAGCAAGGGTCCAGTATTTAATGTGTAGCAGAGGCTAGAGACCTTAAACCAGACTAACAACTCATTGCAATGAACATTTTCAAGTAATGCTGTTTGGTAAAAGGAATACTGTGGGGTACATGGCAGCTCCCAATGCCACTACGAGGAATGGATTTGTGATGGAGAAACAGGAAAGACAAAGAAGCTGAATGGTAAATGCATGGCAGAACTGGAGATGCAACAATAATGTGACAGATGTGAGAGGCTACAGTTTATAGAGGGGTCAGTGAGATAGGTTTTTGTTTTTGTTTTTGTTTTTTTAAATTTTCTTTTGGTGCAGGGGCTAAAAGGCTGCCCTGGGTCATGGGAGATAGTTGTCAGAAAAATGCTTATCATGTAAGCACAAGGACCTAATTTCCGATCCTCAAAACCTGTATGGAGAAAAAGCTAGTGCATCTTGCCTAGGCAACACCGTGAATCTAGCCCTGATGGCAAAGGCACATTATGAGCCAGCCCTGAGGGTGTGAAAACAGGGAGAGCTGACCCCTCATAAGCTGTAGCACTTAGGACAGTACATCCTTAGCCTTGACTGGGCAACACAGTGGAGCTGGCGTTGGAGGTGTGGGTGCAGGTGAGCCGGCTCTGAGGACCGAAGAGCAGGAGAGCCTAACCCTGCCTCCTGCTGCAATGGGTGACCTAGCTGCAGCAGTGGCGCAGAGCTTATCCTGATGGTTCAGATCAAGGAGAGCCAGTGGGCTGACCAGCTCAGCTATAACCTAGGCCCAGAACCAAGGCTCTGAGTTGTCCACCCCAAAATCTATATTTTCAAATGGTTAGGACATATGAAAGGGCCAGCCCTACTGATCCAAAGCTGCAGGCTATCCATGACACAAGGCAACAACAGAATAATTGGGAAGAGACCCAAGAAGGATCCAATATTGATGGTGTCATAGAAGCCAGAGATCTCTAACCAGACCAATGACTTATTGCAATGAACAGCAGCAAGTGAAGATATGTGCACAGAGGAATATACTGTAGGACACACTGTGACATACTTACTACAGATTCCACAATGAGATGGTTTCTATAGTTTGTGTGTTTTTGCTTGTTTTTGTGTGTGTTTTATTTGGGGGAAAGGTTGCAAAGGTGAAGGACAGATATGAGGGGACAGGGAGATGACGGGGGCTAGGAGGCATGATTTAAAACTCACAAAGAATCAACAAAAAGGTTTTTAAAAAGGAGGAGAGCAAATAGGCAACATGCTAGTTAATGACCTCTGGTTGCCACATGAGTCATATGTATACATTCATGGACTTGACACCCACACACGTGCCCATATGAAACCCATAATTTCCTTTTAATAAAATCTGGCTTAATTCTTCTTGATTGGCCTAAACTGAAACTTCAATAGATGTCCACCTACTAAATGACTCCGGAAAAATATAAGTGGGGTTCTGAAGACTTTAGGGCACGTAGACAAGTATACACCTAAAAATATAAGTGGGGTTCTGAAGACTTTATGGCACGTAGACAAGTATACACCTAAAACAAATTAATCAACTAACTTTAAACAGGGGTCTTAGAAGGGGGAATAAAGTACTCATGAGAACAAATGCAGAGACAAAGTGTAGAGCAGAGACCGATGAAAAGGCTACCCAGAGACTGACCCACCTGAGGATTCATCCCATGTACAGTCACCAAACTCAGACACTATTGTGGATGCCAAGAAGTGCATGCTGACAGGAACCTCATCTAGCTGCCTCGTGGGAGGCTCTACCTGAGCCTGACAAATATAGAGGCTGATGATGGCAATCAACCATTGGACTGAGCACAAGGTCCCCAATGAAGGAGCTAGAGAAAGGACTGAAGGAGACGAAGGGATTTGCAACTCCATAGGAACAACAACAATATCAACCAACCAGACCACCCAGAGCTTCTAGGGGCTAAACCACCAACCAAGGAGTACACACGGAGGGACCCATGGCTCCAGCTGCATATATAGCATAGGATGGCCTTGTTGGGCATCAGTGGGAGGAGAGAACCTCAGTCTTGTGAAGGCTTGATGCTCCAGTGTAGGAGAATGTGAGGGTGGGGAGGCAGGGGTGGGTGGGTAGGTGGGGGAACACTCTCATAGAAGCAAGGGGAGGGGGATAGGATAGGAGCTTTTGGCAGGGTGGGGAGGAAACCGGGAAAGGGGATAACATTTGAAATGTAAATAAAGAATATATACAATAAAAATTAAATAAACAAAAAACTTCTCCCAAATTATTTGCTATTTATAGAATGAATAATTTGAGTAGATATAGTTAGTTTCTTTATTATACAGTGGATTTCACTTCAATTGCTAGTTTCTTGATAGCTTTTTACCCCATAAGTTTTCTTTCTGTACTTAACATGTACAGTATTCTCCCCCAGTGCCAAGGTTTTGGGGTTTTGTTGTTGTTGTTCTTTAGAGACAGGCCTTTGTAATTGCCCTTGATAGCCTAGGGCTCAGTATGTAAACAAGTCTGGCCTCAAACTTGCAGTGACCTTCCTGTTCCTGTCTCCCAAGTGCCACCATGCCCACAGATCCCATTGTCTTGCCTATGGACCGTTTTTCCCCTCATTTGGACAATGGTAATTTCTTGGTGAAGCATATGGTCTTTGCATTTGGGCTTACTTTCAATATGATCTTGCTCTTTCTCAGTAGGTGAGATTGTGTCATGTGATGCAGACTCATGTGGTATCTTGCTGAGGCAAGACCTGTGGGAGGACACATGATGTTTGGAGAGAATATAAATAGGACCTAGCAGACAGTGATGGGGCATTTGCACAGCAAGTCTTGCAATGCTTCAATCTTTGCTAATCTTTCTTCGTTGAGAGAGGCACAGCAGAGAACTTCTGGTGTCTGGGCTGGTTCTGGTTGCTCCCACAGACTTGTGCTGATTTGGCAGAGGCCTGGCTGTTTCTGCTGGATCTTGCAACCACTGCTATTCTTGTTTGGTATTCTGACATTACTCAACGAGACTGTTGGTATCCTGACAAGGAAGATTGGAATCACCCCAAAGAAGTACTTCTAAACAGTTCTATATTCCCTTGTCCTGTTTATCATCTTTTCTCCCCCATCTTTGGACAGTGGGCTAAAATGGGGTGTTAAAGCATTTGAAAACCCTTATTGAAAGTAGGTTTTTTAAAAAAAAAATCTAACCCTGCAAGTAGATTCTTTATCAGGATTCTGCAGTGTGGTATGTAGAGAGGTCTTTGATTGTTTTGAAACTCGGTTCAAGTCTATATTGAACATTGTGATCATGGGAATGTTTAGTCAACATGAAGGAAATTATTCTGTACCAAGCATTACAAAATTCACTTTCATGGCAAGTGCTTTTATATCTAATGCAGGGTTGTTCCAATGCCCACTAGGAGCAAGTTCAAGCTATTGTATGTTTACATGAAACAGAAATCCCAGGGCTGTTTTTCAGGCCTAGTGATTCCACTCATTTCACTGCAGGTCATAGATGGTCCCCTGAGCTGGACAAGGAGAAGATTCCTCCTTCTGTCCTTGCCAGATCTCATGCGATAGCATGGCCCTTTTTTATACCATTGCAGTCCTTAAATTTCTTTTCTTTTTCTCTTTATTAATTTAATTTTATCTTATTATTTTAGTTTTTTTGCTAAACTATTGGATGTGTACTTGCTCATGTGTGTGTGTGTATGTGTGTGTGTGTGTGTGTGTGTGTGTGTGTGTGTGCATATGGAGTGCACATGTCCATATAAGTATCTATAGAGGCCAAAGGTTGACATGAGGGAGTATCTTCTTTAATTTCTCTCTACTATATGTATGTATGTACATATGTTTATGCATAGGTATTTATTCTATGCATCCATATATATCTATGTATGCATTTGAGATATGTTTTTTTCATTGGACCTGAAGTTTGATGTTTTGGCTAGATTGGTTAGCCAGTGATCTCTGGAGATCTGCCTATCTCCATCCCCATGCACTGGGGTTATGAATGCATATAACCACTTCTGACTTTTTATGTGAGGGCTGGTGACCCCATTTAAAGTCAACTTGCTTGGAGAGCGAGTGCTGAGTTTCATTAAAAGCAAAGTAGCCTTGTTTGGTTTTGTTGTTATTGTTTGTTTCTTAAGTGCTTATCTTTATCATCTACCACCAAAGGAGCCTCAAGAACTTTTTCAGAATAATGGCCTTTAGATACAACCATGGATAGTAGGCCAGAGCTGGTAGGCAGAGAAAATGGCATCTCATTTGTGTTAACAGGTGTCAACACTGCTAGATTTTGGTCAGTGCATGCATGTGGCATCCTCTATACACATTTCTAGAAGTAAACTTCCAGATCAGTGAGTTCTGCTACTTTGAACTTGAAATCTGTACCACAGCTCTGCCAGGAGACTAAGATCAAGCACTAGTGTATGAATCTACTAATTCAACATCAGCACAATGCTGTCTATTGTTTTGTCCAAAGTTGATACATGTATATCCATAATATTTGGTTAAATAGAAGCTTTGAACATAGCAGGAAAAGTGACATTTTTGTGAAAGGACTTCCCAATTTTGGAAAAAAATTGTATTACTGGGTGAGTCTATCCTATGGTGAGAAGAGAAAGCCACTGCCCTCATAACCTGTGCCTGCCACAAGAAAACCTTAAATACGACAATTAAACAAACAAACAGAAAAAGAAAATAAATGCTGATTTCCTTCATGCTAGATTATTTGGAAACTTGTTATATTTTCATGTGCTCCCAAACTACATTAGATCAGTTGACAGCACAAATCCGGAGATAGGTGCCAAGTCCTCCGAAATGTCTACTCACAGAAATGTTCCTAATCAGTGTGCCTCATGCCCCACGCCCCACACCCATTTCATCTTGGATAAAAACTGTTAGCAGTAGTCATTGGAGAAAAGTCTCTTCAGAGACATGAGAAACAACCATTAACAAACAAAGATTTCTGTGTTGGATTTCATAGAAGAAAAGCAAAGAAATAGCTCACCTTGATATATAGTGGCTCTCTAAGATGGTCAATAAGCACGCAAGCCTTTTCCTCCCACACAGGATTGAGGTTCTTGTGGATAATTTTACTTCTAAAAACTTCTTTTCTTCCAATTTTAAACTTCACATATGGATCGCTTGTCCCTGTTGAAGAGACACATGATCCACATCAGCCATGCCTCTCTATGAAAGCAAGACAGCTGCTCACTGCAACACCAAAGGAATTAAAGGGAAAATGTTAGTGGAGACCCTATTGCACAGGAAAGGGAGGGAAATTTCTCTAAGTGCTGTAGTAAGATCAAACCATTACCATAGTACTTCTGTACCTTCAGAGCACAATCCTGCAGACTTGCCCTGGCTTCTTAGGACCAGGATTGCTTTCATGGCAGCAGAACTGATTTCGATTTAACAGCAGTAGTTGAGGATTCTCCTTCCCCTGCATCCTCCCAGCTTGTATTGTTTGCTTTCTTAATGATAGCCATATACCTCAGCAAAATAGGAGATCTCACCATAGTTTTATTTTCCACTTCCCTAACTGCAGCAGCTAAAAATGCTGAACACCTTTCCCATACACTTACTGCCCAGCTGCAGTTGAACTGTTGAGAATTTTCTATCGTTTTCATTAACATTCACTTTACTGATTGGGTTGATTTTTGTTTGTATGTGGTATTTGGTTTTTTAGTAATATATATTACTATATATTTTACTCTCTTTATTCTATATATAGTATATAGAATCTATACATATAGATTCTGGAATCAAGCCTGTTACATATGTAGATAGCAAAGTTTTTCCTCCCATTTTACAGACTGTCCCTTCATTCATTTACTTGATCCTCCTGATGTGAGCTTTTTTACATCATGTAATCCTAGCTATTAATTCTTGGTCTATTTTCTAAGCTTGGAGTTTCCACAAAAACCAAGAAACAAATAAATAAAAATAGAGGGTAGAGATATAAAGCTTAATATAGAACTCTATAAGACCGCTTACTGAGCATGTTTACGACCTTAGGCTTAGTAACCACTATGAAAAATAATAAATAAACAAAATCCTAAAAACAGAACTACCAAAGGACCCAGGTACCTGATTCCTGAGCACATATCCCACAAGACTCTCAAGAAACATACCATAGAGACAAACACTGTACATTTCATGTTTACTGTAGCAATATTCACAGTACCCACTGTATGAAATCACTGACCATAAACAGAAGGATACATGAAGATAATGAGGTATATATTCATAATGAAGTATTATCTAACTTTAAAAAGAATAAACTTATTTTCTTTGCAAGGAATGGGTGCAAATGTAGATCATCACATTAAAGGAAGTAAGCCAGAATTAGAAAAATAAAAATCATGTGTGGATCCCATATTGCACAGATGCATCAAATTATCTGAAAATGACATTAAAGCAGAAATGAGACTGTCTATGGAAAGAAAGTGAATTAGTGGGAGGAGCAGGGTGGAGAAGGAAGAGGTATGAAGGGTGAGTGACTATGATCAGAGTACTTTATACACTTCAATGGCATTGTCTTTATAAAGTCTATTACAATGTGCGATGAGTATAAATGTCAATATGAACAAAAATCAACATGATTGACTGAAGAAAATGTAAATCTAAGTCCATCTATAAATCAGAACTAAACTGACATTTCTCTTAATCTCACCTAATCTGCTATAAAAAGAAGGACCAATGATATTGACCAATTTAACTAGTTTTCTAGACTCGTACACTGTCAACATTTTATAGTCATCTAAAACCTTAGGGGAAAATGAGTTTCAATGTTGGCTTCTGCAGGACCGTGAAAGGCAGCCTGGTTCTGGTTGAGCTAGGTTGAAAACCCTGGTGACCCTGTAGAGGATAATCCTGCAAGGGATGGTAGGCCTTTTGTCGAGTTCCTGGAACCAGGCTCCTGACAGGAGGCCGCAGCCCTCCGTAATTTTGTGGCCATCAGTCATGTAAAGTCAATGCCCCAAGCCCCTCCACAGGTAGAGGATGTGACCTGTGGCCAAGACAGATCTCCATTTTAATGAGGTACCTAAAGGCCTGGAGGCTTAGCCAATAAACTCCCCTTCCCAGACACTCCTCCCTGTAAAAGGTATTTAACCTCAGGCCTGCCCTGAGAAAATGAGGTACAGTTTCACTCATTGCCACTCTCTGCCATGACAATAAATGCCTTGAACCATGGACAGTCTCTTTTCATCAGGATCTGCCATGGGGAGTAATGGAGCAGGTCTTCACCTAAAGAGCAGGCAGGCTGTTTAGTCTCCCGTAGGAGGCCTCTCAGCGTTCCCAGCCAGGCCTCCACCAAGCCAAGTCAAGGACTCTCCTCCCGGAGGGACCTAGCCAGAATTCTCCTCGCTTTTCCCCCTTGGCTCCAGGATACATCCAGCCCACGGGCCCCCACTCCATTCTCAGCTCTTCTTTGGCATCCAGTGGCGCCTGGGGTGCCCAGGAGCCTTAGAACCAGACGCCCTGGCAGTCCCTGGGACCTCATACTTCCGGAGTCCTGCCTTTCCATAGCCCAACTGCCCACCTGGTAGGTAGGCTGGGGTAAGTGCAGTTGCTTCCCACCTCCGGAGTACCCGGTGCCCCAGCGGACGCGGGACATACCTAACCCAACAGGCTTCCTAGCATCCTTAGCTCCATATATTCTCACCCTCAGAACTCACAATTTTGAATACCAGGAAGGCACAGCAGTCTTGGAGGCCACACGCAAAAAGTGTGAGGGAATGATCTGGTTTGGATGCAAATTATCCCTCCAGAGCTCATGTGTTAGTGTATTGTTCCCAGCTAGCTAGCATAATCATGGACAGGTGGGTGAATCAGGAGGGCTCTAACTTCATATAATTAGTGTGTGTGTGTGTGTGTGTGTGTGTGTGTGTGTGTGTGTGTGTGTATAATGTTAAATGGCAAGTCAATTTCTTATAGTATACAACTAGCTGGTGATTCTAATTGCCTGTGCTTATTTTCTACTATGCCCACAGGAGAGAAAGGTATATTTATATACTTACGTATATACTGTGATATTAGCGGGGCATGAGGCTGACAATATGATCGATCTTGACTGAACTGGTCATGCAGTTATTAGAGATTCATAGAGAATCATTGATATCCTCAAGTAGAATTTCCACCGTATAGCAATCTCCGTAATCATGAAAAAGTTCTTTACATCTCCCTTATGTTAAAGTTTGACTTAATTTTTCCTGGTTGGACCAAATTGAAGCTCCTCTAGTTGGTGTCTGTAGACTGTATGTCTTAAAGAAAATTAAGGTGTAAAACCATCATCTAAGTACTATGCATTATGACCACAATGCTGGCCTTTTAAATCTTCTTTTCAATGCTCAGATCCCCTCTCAATGCTTACATGTTGAAGAAACACACAAAGGCTTATGCTACACATAAGAACTGCCTCTTGACCTGTACTTCCTTATTTCATCCCTTGGGGTTCTCTCTGAGCTCCCAAACATCTATGATTCTAACACATGGGAGGTAGAACCGTGAAGATCCGAAGTTTAAGGCAGTCTGTGTCTACAACAAGTTCAAGAGAACCTGGAATACATGAGAGCCTTTCAAAAATTCTGTATTTGATCCCCAGATATAGTCATTGTTTTATAATGTAAATATTGGTCTAGTAATATAGTATGATATTAAACTATGTTCTTTAGGGGAGTCAATACAACAGAATGTTAAGTTAAAATGGCTATTACTAATCTGATGGCTCCTAATCATCTACTGAGGACCCAGAAAGGTATAGGCATACAGCACATGTTTGAAGGACTATTTAAATCCATGTATCGTTTTCTTAGTATTACCCCAGAGCTTAAGCAAAAAGTTTAAAATTGAAAAACAATGCAGTGCATTGTGTGTGACAGAGATAAAGATATTTGTGTGTGAGAGAGGATTTATATAGTTAAATTAATCTCTTTGGCTGAAGACACTATAATAAAGTTAACCAAAAGATATTACATTGGAAATATTTGTTATACAAGAGGCAAGAGATTAATGTCTTGAATGCATAAGACTATTTTTTAAATTAATAAATAAAAAAAGGACTCCTACAAGAAATGAACTACGTTGTTTTAAGCAGATAATTTGCTTAAAAAGAGAAAAGCCCCCTCATAGACAAACATTAATAAATAGTCAGATGAATAAATTAAAACAAACCATCAACAAAATAACTCATATCTGGAGAGATGTCTCAGTTGTTAAGAGCACTAGTTGGATTGCAGAAAACCCGAGCATCACAACCATCTACAACTCTCATTCCAGAGACTCCAATGTCATCTTCTGGCTTTTGTACATATCATGCACACATACAGTATATGTATGCAAGCGTAACTCTCATATACACAGGATAAAATGAAATTTTAAAAAATTAAAACCTACTAGTAATCAGGCAAACAAAAATAATTAAATAAGGAACAACTGAGCAGACAATGATTACGATATTGTAAACCTGTGTATCATAACTTCCAGCCAGCTCTTCAGCCTTCTTAGTGCTCAAGTCTGCCTGAGTTCTTCCCTGCAGTAGCTCTCCCCTGCAACAGGCTGCACTCCGGAGTGCCATAAGTAATGATCACTTTCAGTTACTCAACAACAAGCCACCTAAGTCATGGCATGACTCAGATCTGTGAACTCAGAACTTCTGAGCTACAAGACTCAGGTCTGGCACAGTGGAACATCTTACCTCTGCTTCAAGAGGTCTGTGTCTGAATGATCCAGATGTCCAGGAGTGAGAAACATCTATCTGTACTTTAAGATACTTTGAATATGGCTTGTCCCTAACAAAACCAATATCAGTTCAACTTCTATTGTGAGGCATTAAAAAAGTGAACACTTTTAAGATTATTTATTTTATATTTGCATGCGTATATGTGTGTTTGTATGAGTATTATGATATATGGGTATATGTAATATTTATGATGAACATGTATATATGCATTCATGTGGGCATGTATGTGCCAAGGCACAAGTGGGCAGGTCAGAGGACAACTTCAGGGTGTTAGTCTTTGCCCTGTACCTTGCTTGAGACAGGATCTTTTTCTTGTTTTGTCATGTGTACGCCAGGATAGTTTGCCTAGGATTCTTCTGTCCCATCTTCCAGTTCACCCCAGGGACACTATGGTTATGGATGAATGGTGCTGTGGTTTCTGGGGATTGAAACTCAGGCCTTCCCGTAAGTCTTTACCTACTGAGCATCTCCCTAGCCCTGATGGTCTTTAGAGGAGGGGGCCTTTGGGAGGTAATCAGAGAAGGATTAGATAAGGCCGTGTGGACACAGAGGCAGCAACATTCAGAGTTGCCAGTGTGGAACTCTATGCTTCCCTACACATTATACAGGGTGAAAACTCCAGTTGCTACTGTGTAGTTTACGTAGCCTTGACATTCTTTTCAGTTTGACTAAATTTTATGCAGATTTGTTAGTAATGTAGCTCTCTCACTTCCTTTTCTATCAATAGTTTACTTTAAGAAAGCTGCAATTCTTCATCTATTTTTTTTAATTTAGTGTGGGGAGGGGTGTGGGGAAGTGTGTATGTAGAGGTCAGAGGATAAGCCTGTGGAGTTGGCTCTTTCCTTCTACCTTGGTGTGAGTTCTGGGTCCAGTCACCAGGTTTGCATGACAAGCACCTTCACCAGCTGACCCATCTTGCTAGCCTAAGGAGCACCTTTTCTCCTACTCTCCCTGAGGCTTAGCAATCTAGGAAACCTTGTCTTGAGAAACTGAGCGCCGTTTCTTTGAAATGTGATCAAGAAGCCATAGGACCAACTGCCACGTGAAAAGGCGTTTAGCATCATTGCCATTGGGGAAATTAAAATTAAAATTATCTGGGCATAAGAAGAGTGGTTGCTACTGAAATGACAAAAGCTAACAACTGCTGGTGAGGATGTGGTCAAAAGATCCTTTGCCCACGGTTGGTAGGCATTTGCATAACCATTATGGAAAATAGTGTAGAAATGACTCAAAAACTAAATATAGGCTCAGGTGATTGCTCAGTCAGTAACTAACATGCTTATTTTGCAATAATTTCTCAGAGTTTAACCTTTGAGAAACTCTATGTAAAAAGTCATGTGGAGCAGCTTATAATCCCAGTATGGGAAAGGCACAGACCAGCAAGTCCCTGGGGCTCACTGGCCAGTCATCTCTCCTTGGGCTTTTCCATTTTACTCAATGTCTTTATCGTCGTCGTCGTCGTCATCGTCGTCGTTGTTATTGGCAATTTCTCAAGTGTATAATTGATAACTATTCTTAAACTCTCCCCTTCATTATATGGCTTCATGTTCAGCATTTCTACTTCTGGTTCCACAAAGAAAACCTGATCAATTTTTTGAGACTACCCCCTGGCCTCACCTCTTCTGGTTACACTCTGGCTGAATAATCATGAAGGATTCTTCTACAGTGGCCTCCTAACTGACCTTTCCATACCTACTGTGATAGTGTTTTTCCATTAAAGGTCAGTCCTGACTGACTTTTAAAACTACAAACAGTTCTTCCAAGTTTTGATTAACACATCTCAACAGCTTTCAGTTCTCTCCATGTTGCTGCAACAAAGCACACTTAAACTGCATAGCTCATGAACACAGAAATTAATCTCAGAGTTTTCTAAGGAGAATCTAAACCTCGTCCCCAGGTGCTCTGCATCTGGAGGTCTGCTCTCAGATCCACACATGCCAAATCACATGGCAGAAAACCAAGGCAGCTCCTCGTGCTTCTTCTGCAGAGGTTCCGATGCTACTTATGAGAGTCCCCTCATCAACTGCCTGTCTTTCCACTCCATGCTCCTCCCTACTAGAATAAGGTCTTCACATTTGAACTTTGAAGGGTGCAGGGTATTCATAGCACAGCAATCTTGCAGGAAGATCTGTGAAGGAGCCTGTAGGAAGAGCACCACGTCTGGAGTACCACCTTGGGCTCCTTACCGTGTTCTGACTGCCTTATTACTTCTATGTATCCCAGAACTCAATGGGCAGCTGAGGAGGACTTTGAACTTCTGATAATCCTCACCCCAGGTGTGCACCATCCTTTCCATGCACCAGGGTTTTGTGTATGCCTGCAAGCTTACCTCTTTCAAGGCCTGCAACTTCCTATCTTTTTTTTCCCTTTGCCTGACTGATGCTTTCTGATTCTTCAAATTCATTTAAGAAATACCTTCCTCGATGTCCCATCTGAATAAAGTTTCAATTAGCATGTGTTATGGAAGATAAATTTGTATGTCCACATTATCAATTTGAATATCTTCTTGGTTATTGTGTATTTTCCTGCCATTGGATAAGATCCCCGTGAGGGTCAGGATTTTGCTGCATGATAGAATCTGGGGAAAAATAGATTGCCCAAAATTTATCTCTCTGCATTTTTAATTTTAGCATTTGCCAATATATTTAACCATTTGAAAAACATAAAGTATATCCCACACTTGAAAATGTAATATATAATGAATAAAACTTAACAGACCACAAAACATCACCATTACCCTAAAGAGCATAACATATCCATCACTTTCCAAAGCTTTCTCCAGTCCAGCTTTTATTATTATTTGTAGTAAGAATATATAAAATAATCTTTCCTTCCTTTGAAATATTTAAAAAACAAAATAGCTGGGACCAGCGGGACCAGGCACACAGGAACTCCACCAGCCCAGTAACTCGGGTTCCTTCCAGTCTGTCTGGGCTGGTGTCCAGAACAGACCTTGGGTGCAAGCTCTGCAGCCAGTCCCACAACACCCAGAGGAAACTCCACTCCCAGGTGACCTAACAAGCCCAGGATCACAGGATCACAGACACAGCTTGACTCTGAGGAGTTCTGACACGACCAGAATCACAGGAAGGACAGGCTCCAGTCAGATTTACCAAGGGCAGGTAGCACTAGAGATATCCAGATGGCTTGAGGGGGGTGGGGGGTGGGGGGAGGGCAAGCGTAAGAAAATAAACAACACAAACCAAGGTCACTTGGCATCATCAGAACCTAATTCTCCCACCATAGCAAGTCTTGGACACATCATTATACCAGAAAAGCAAGATTCAGATATAAAATCACTTCTCATGGTGATGATACAGGACTTTAAGAAAGACATAAATAGCACCCTCAAAGAAATACAAGAGAACACAGGTAAACAGCTAGAAGCCCTTCAAGAGGAAACACAAAAATCTCTTAAAGATCTTCAGGAAAACACAATCAAACAGGTAAAAGAAATGAGCAAAACCATCCATAATCTAAAAATGGAAATAGAAACGATAAAGAAAACAGAAAGAGAGACAACCCTGGCCATACAAAACCTAGGAAAGAAATCA
>JADRCD010195804.1:5778-17437 GCA_019843815.1 Montemys delectorum | reverse complement strand
AAGGGGACTTGAAGGAGAGGAGGGAGGTGAAACTGTAATATATGAGAGAAGAGTAAATTTAAGAAAAAAATCATACCATTTTTTAATACTAAAAATACTAAAGTACTTAGGAATTGTCTTAGGATTTTACAGCTGTAAACAAACACCATGACCAAGACAAGTCTTATAAAAGACAACATTTTAATTGGGGCTGGCTTATAGGTTCAGAGGAACAGTCCAATATCATCAAGGCAGGAACATGCAGCATCCAGGCAGGCGTGGTGCAGGAGGAGCTGAGAGTTCTACATGTTCATCTGAAGACTGCTAGGAGAAGACTGACTTCTAGGCAGCTAGGATGAGGATCTTATAGCCCACACCCACAGTGACATACCTACTCCAACAAGGCCACACCTACTCCAACAGGGCCACACCTTCTAATAGTGCCACTTGCTGGGTTGAGCATATGCAAACCAAACAGAAACATATAAAATTTATTACATTTAATTACTGTGTGAATATAAATATGTATGCAGACATGTGCACCATAGTGCACATGTAAAGATCATATGACTATTTTTCCTTCTTTCCTTCCTTGAGAAGGGTCTCATTCTGTATCCTGGGCTGAACTAGAATTTGCTATGTAGATCAAGCTGGCCTCAAACTTGCAGAAATTCATCTGCCTCTGCCTCTCAAGTGCTGGGATTGAAGGTGTGCACCACCACTGACCCACACCCAACTCTCTACCTTGTGAAACTCAGAGATGGAACTTGGTTCAGACTTGGTGGTAAGTGCCTTTATCCGCTGAGCCATCTAGCACTCCCTGTGTTTCATAGTCCTTCTGTTCAGTTACACATCTCTGTGTGCAGTTTCGGAAGCTGGTGACTCATCTTGAGTATTTGTCACCAGGTTCTCTCCTCATTCTCCATGGGGCCCTAGGGCTATAGATGCCCTGTGCAACTAGCTGGGGCTCTACCGTGTCTTTGGTTGGGGTTGAGCTGAGTAGTTGATCTTGAGGCCTGACACATGGGTTACCATGACTTCCCCTCCATCATATGGTGTGCAGCCAAAGGACAACAAATGCAAAAACATCATCTTTTAGAAACTCAGGACCAGAGCTGGGTGCAGTGGCATTCAGTTGTATATGTCATGCCTGAAGATGCTGAGGCAGACAGATTGCTTGAGTCCAGGAATTTGAGCTCCGTCTGGGCAACATAGTTTCTTAGGGAAAAAAATGGATAAAAACCCAGGACTGGGCCATTGGCTCCCTGACATTTGATATCCTAAAAAATGGCTCTGATAAAGTCATCAACACAGAAGACAAAACTGTAGGAGTCTCAGATACACGGCACTAGATCACATCTCTCCTGGAGGGAGCTCACTCACTGAAGGACACATCCAGCCTTTTGGCTTCAGGCAGATGGGCTTGGGTCCTTCTTAGCCCCGTGGGAACCTGCTCTCTTACCTAAGCCCATTTCTTAGCCTTCTGGGTCAGTGTCTCTGTGGATATGACAGACAGGCCACATCCCTTGGCCAGCATAGTTCTTTGGCTGTCTCTAGGTGGTGAGCCTCAGCTGGACCTTCAGAAGTGCCTCATCTCTTCTGTTCCCTGATGCTGCTCTTCATCAGTGACTCAGTGACATCTCTGGCTTTTTTTTTTCTCCCTGTGAACATTATTGTCCAGTTCATCCTAAAATAACTAGACCCAGCCATCTGATAATACCTAGTCCCGGTCACTCAAAACAGGGTTGGTAGGGCTTTTGCTTGTTTCTTTCTCTCTTTCAGTTAAGTATACCTCCAACTCTGGTGCTCCCTCCAGATTCCTGAGTCGACTGCTTGTGCAGTAGCCCCAAATCCTGGCAGCTAAATCTCTGTGGAGCTGTCAGCACAGGCAGAGAGGAATGGCTGGGCTGAGTCCTCAGAGGAACAACTGCAGACATCACCAGATTTATCACCCAATGTGGCCCCTTCGGTGACACCCTGACCTTCAGAATGGAGCAGAGGTCAGTGTATGGGATTCTTTATTTATTTTTATAAATAGATACTGCTAAAGGTGTTGCCTCCAAAGATTGTCTCTGTCCTTTGTCCTTGGGGACAAATGAAGAACTCTGTTCCCTTTGTCCTTGGTGAGAGTGAAGAGCCTGGTGGTGAAAGTTGGGAGGTGAGGACACTTTGGCCCCCCAAGGAAAGACTTACTGTGCATCTAGCCTTGTGGAGAATCCTTGGCCACTGAAGGGGAATATGAATTTCAGCCTGTCCTGCAGGGTCACTCTGGGTTAATTTTAGCTGCTTCCATGCCCACGGATGGACCACACATTTTTCCTCCTTAGCCATGTCCAAGGGTTCTCATCTCGCGCAGCCTCAGCACCTTCCCAGGTGCAATTGAGACATGTGCTTATGACAGCGTGTCTCCATGAAGACAGATCGCTCTCCCTCCAAGGTCAAAGCTCCCGCTGGCCAGGTTCTTTGGCAAACGATTCGTCAAACAAGGCAGTACACAGCAGATAGTCGGCACCAAGGCCTCTGGGCACTCCACTCGTCAAAACCTTTCTGTGGATTCTTGTGCCCTGTGGAACTTTTCTCTTTCCACTGTCTGTCTGTGCCTGCCCTGACAGCCCCAGCCCCCAACACAGAAGGATGAGTTGGCACAATATCAGAAACGATGACAGTGACCCAGAAGGCAAAACAAATCTTCTGGAAAAAAAAAAAAGTGTGTGTGTGTGTGTGGGGGGGGATTTCAGTCATTTTATAAGGCAAGAGTCATGGTGCCTCATGGGGTTTTTGAGAAAAAAAAAAGCCAAAAAACAACAAAACAAACAAACAAACAAAACCACCAGCAAAGACATTGCCTGCTGTGTCTGCCCATTCTGTCTGTCACAGACACTAACGAGCAGGGCCAGGCCTTTCCTGCCCAGGCATATGGCTGCCACTCCTCATGTTTGCGATCAAGCTCCTGCTATTGGTCTAGGTGGGAGATTATGAAAAAGTGAGATAAATAAGCAGGAAACCAGGAGAAAGCCTTGCAACGGCTATGCTAGCGGGGAGCCTCTTACATGGCCATCATGCCCTTCGGGAATGTTCTCTCCCTTCATCGTGGGATGGATGTACTTCTTAAGAACAGACTGCAGGGAATGTGGTGGACAATACCACCAAGATGAGAAGAGTGACTAGTTGCTTCTTGTAACTAGTCTACTTTTCTCCTACCTCACTCCTGAAAGCCAGCTGCTTTGAGTGCAGAGGCCCCTGTGAGGCAGCTAATGTTGGCAGGCAGCAGCAGAGGAGGCCCTGGGGCCCGTGACCAACTTTACCAGTGATCTTGGAGCAGTGGCCACAGCCCCAGTCAATACTTGGCCCTCTCCTGATAGAGACACTGAGCTAAGCCCAGCAGAGACAGGAGCTTCAGTTAAGCTTGTGGTAGGATCCCTCCTCACCACAGAAACTGGATGATATTTATTCATAAGTTATTTAATTTGGGGTGAAGTTTTCACAAAGGGATAGAACACAGGCATCAGATGGAGTTTTCTGATAAAGACTGAAGGGCGCTTGACTTCAATGGCGAGGCCAGGAGAAGTCTCACTTAAGAGTACACTGCTCCCCATGAAGGATACCAGTAAAGCTAAAGGAACAGCATTCCAGCAAGGAGGCAGCCTGGGTGCCTAAGTAACAACTGGGTCATTGGAATAGTTTGGCTGGGGGGGGGGGGTAGCCTGCATGTGTTGTTTACTTCCTGCCTGTATTCATCAACCCAGCCTTGAAAAGTAGCCTCTGGAACCCATTGGCGGGAGCACCAAGCCGACTTTTAGCCAGGGTCATACAGCTGGGAAGAAGCAAGGCTCAGATTTGAGCCAAGATGTTTCTGCGTATGGCTGCAGTGGATTGATCTGCTTTGTAATGTCACACGACTTTGTCCAACCACTCGGCAGATATTCCTCGGTCCCTGTCCCGCACTGCCTTGTTTTCTGGGGGGAGAGTAGCGACCACCAGTATTTTCACTCGGCTTCACCCATTTGCTTCTCATGGAAGTCTGAGGGCACTGAAGGAATCTGTCATTATTGGGCCCACATGAAAAGTGAAGCCCAGAGATGACGAATGGCTAGCCATGCGCCATTGCCATAAGGGACACAGTGCTTGCTGACCCGGGCGCCCGGAGTCTTTCCTCACTCAGCATTGCTCCAAGGTCATGACAGTCACAAGGTGACCAGGACTGTTGTGAAATTCCTCCCTGGCATTAGTAGTCTGTTAGCATAACTCAGCGTTTGGGCAACCCTGGCTTTTCTAAATCACTGTTGCTGAAGTTGGGGTGCGCGTGTATATGAAAGTTCTCACCTAACAGCTGAGTGGGGGAATATTTATGAAGCATGAAGTCTTTAACTTCACAGTTTCCACTATTAGCTTCATTTAAATAACTAGGCTTTTTGGTTCATTACTCGTAAGAACTTGAGAGACAGCCGAAATTCGCAGGCCGTGCATGTCTCTCAAAGTGAGTGACTGATCTTGCAGCGTTTCCTAAGGCTGCTGCCATATAGCCTTTGTTTAAACATGACTTTTTCAGAAAGGACGCGTCTGACTTTTGGTCCTGAATTAGCCACCCCTCCCCACATACACGCTCTCGTAGTTCACCGCAGCTGTCCCTGTTAGCTCTGACCAGTGAGAATAACCCCCTCGGGGGGGGGGGGGGGTAAAGTGCCTGTTGTACAAGGGGGAGGGCTGGAATTCAGACTCCGAGAACCCACAAAAATGGCTAGTGGGTGGGCATGGCAGCCTTTAGACGGGGTGATTCCTATAGATAGCTGGACTAGTTGTGCCAGTAAGTTTTGGGTTCAGTTGAGACCCTGCCTCAAACAGTAAGGCCGAGAACGATTGAGAAAGTTTATGTAGGTGTACCTGTGTACAGGTATGTTCACACAAATGCAAATACACATACATGAAGTCATGCCACACACAATATACACTCCTCCCCCTGTAGGCTTAGCATTTTCAAAACCTGCTTTACTAAGGCTCTCACTCTGCTTCTAGCTTACCTTACAAAGGTAGGGGAGAAAAGATGGTAAATGGGACAAGGGGATGCGAACCTGGTTAGAAGTAGTTCTTTGGTGCAATTCCAATCTTTGTTGTCAGGATAGCGACAACAAAGTCCAGTTCAAAGAGTGCCACCAAACACGAATCAGCAGCAGCGGCACCACACAGAAGAAACAGCCTGACCAGCATCAAGTTAGCATGAGTCGTTGGGAGCAACCAGAGCCAGCCAGGATGCCAGGAGAAGTTCTCTGCTGTGCTTCTCTGAAGGGAGATCAGCAAAGACGAGAGACTAATGAAGCATGGCTAGCTGTGCACGAGCCCTGCCCGACTGTTGGGTCATATTCATACCCCAAACATGTCTTCTCATGGCTCTTGCTTCAGCACAACATCACAGGAGTCTGTTTCGGCAAAACATCCTGAGTCTGCGTCACATGACACAGCCAGAAATTTCCTCTTCACCCCCCCTAAAATGGAACCAAACCAAACCAACAAACAAAAAAACCTTAGAGGCTTTTTATGGCATTCTCTTATCCAGTCATACCTCAGATCTCCTCCTGTACGTTAATCTTTTCCCTGATATTCCAGGAGCAGACCACAGGCTGGCTGCCCTCTGGAAGACCCCCATTGACCTTGAAGGTTGGAGAAAAGAGTTGCATGGAAGGTCTTCCCTGCCCTTTGCTTTGGAGAAGATGAGGGAAGTTGGGTGTACACCCCAGGTAAAGTCAGAAAGATCTTGAGGCTGAGTTTTCAGTTGAGAGCACTCAGCATGTCAAATGCTACTTTTCGCATTCATTTTTTTTTTGAGCCCCTGAAACAGTATTTTGGAATCTGGGACATACTTGGATGAATTTTGTTGAATTAAAATGATACAGTTTGATAGGGTTGGGCTGTAGCTCAGTGATAAAACATTTGCCTACCACACATTAGACATCAGGATTCACCCTCTAGTATTTATTTTAAAAGAAATAATGCAATGATCCCATCAGAAATTGTTATGGTTTGGGGTTCATGTGTTCAAAGCCTGATGCCTAATGTAATGTTCACAGATAAGGCTTTTGGGAAATGATTGGACCACGGGGAGTTTGACCCATCAAGGATAGATTCATGATTTACTATTGTCTCTCCCTCTTATTCTCTATCCCATGACCCCTCCCTCATTGCCCTCTCTCTCCTACTGTTATATGATTCTGCCACCAACAAGCTCTGTCTCCTCACAGACCCATGGCTGTGGAGCCAGCCAATCATGAACTGAAAACCCAAACACTGTGAACCAAGTGAACTTTCCTACTTTAAAGTATCTTTCTTGGGTATTTTATCACAATGGTAGAAAGCTGACTAGGATGGAAGAACTCCCAGAGGATGGAAGGGGTACCTCCAGATCCCATCACACTGGGACAATGTAACAGCAACAGCAGGTGCAACTGTAGCTAACACTTACTAGACATGTATATGTTTCCACAGGTTTGTTTTTAACAAAGAATGCTTCACAAATTTGCCTGTGTTCCTTGCACAGGACTGTCTTATAGTTTGGGATACTGTTGCTATGACCAAAGCAGGCACAGAGGAAAGGGTCTATTTGCCTTATGCTTCCATATTGCTGTTCATCACTGAAGGAAGTCAGAACAGGAACTCAAACAGGGCAGGAAC
Source organism: Montemys delectorum (assembly GCA_019843815.1). NCBI lineage: Eukaryota > Metazoa > Chordata > Mammalia > Rodentia > Muridae > Montemys > Montemys delectorum. The sequence continues at coordinate 10,795 of JADRCD010195804.1, read as the reverse complement.
CTGGAGGCAGGAACTGATGCAGAGGCCAAGCAGGGGTTGCTGCTTACTGGCTGGCTACTCATGGCTTGGTCATGAAACCAGGACTACCAGCCCGGGGATGATACCACCTACAAGGGGCTGGGCCTTCCCTATCAGTCATTAATCAGAGAACTGTTCTACAGGTTTGTCTATAGCTCGGTCTTATGGAGATGTTTTCTTAATCGAGGTTCTCTCCTCTCAGATGACTTCAGCTTGTGTGAACAACTAGACAGTACAGGGACCAAGCTAATCTTTGTGTTGCTCTAGCTTTAGCGTATGTGCCCCCTCCCCAGTAAGGTTTTAAATCAATCACATGGTAATTTCAAGACGTGACACAGAGATAGTTATTCTGCACATAGATTTTCTCACAGGCAAATGACAGGGCGACTGATCTGCCCTGGTTTGCTGGAGACTGTCTAGTCTTAAAACCGAAAGTGCAGCATTCTAGGAATGGTCCTTAGAGGCCAGCCAATGGTGTTTAGTCACCAAGTGAGGGGAGTGGTCTGGGGGCCAAGAAGTAGTATGCACGAGAGAGGTGGGAAGGGAAAGCAGTCTAGGAACAATGAATTATGCTGGCACTCTGCAGGGGTGGGCGTGTGTGTGTGTGTGTGTGTGTGTGTGTGTGTGTGTGCATGTCTATGCATGTGTATGTGTCTCTGTGTGCGTGTTTGTGTGTCTGTGTCTATACATGTGTCTGTGTGTCTGTGTGTGTCTGTGCATGTGTATGTGTCTCTGTGTTTGTATTGTCTCTGTGCATGTACGTGTTTGTGTGTGTCTTTATGTCTCTATGTGTGTGTTGAGGGGAGGGAGGTGATAAGGTAATTAAAGCAAGAAACAAGATTAGATTGTGCAGATCAGAGAGGGCTACTATAGAAGACAATTTTATTTGCTTCAGTTGTCCAGAAACCTTGCATTATGCGTGGTGCAGCAGCCATGTCAGGATATGATGGCTGGATCTTTCTGTCAGCACTTGCATCTGACTTCCTCAGATCCTCACTGCTTCCCTTTTCAGGATCCCTGGTGGACTGATGGACAGACAACATGAGCCCCAGGCTTTGGGAGCACTTAACACTACATCAGGAAAAAGCTCATGGCTGGGTAAGTGCTCATCTCCCCTGGATCTAGTCTTAAACCTTAAAGAATTCTCCAGACAGGAAGGTCGAGCCCTCAGCATCCTGCCCCAGGAGATGTCACTGTGGGTTGTCCATGAAGGCTCTGGGTGATTCTTTCTTGGACTGGCAGTTTCTTGAGTTAGTTATGATCCCTGGCAGCATTGGAGAATGAGGGCTCTGTGGTTCTGATAGAAGATTCTAGAGATGGGCACTCTTGACTGCAGAAATACCCTGTGGCCCCAGGCAGCAGATAAAAACAACCTGAAAACCAGATTCTCAATGTTCAATCTAGGGTCTTGAGGATGGTGGGAGGTGATGAGTTGGATTCATAAATAAAACAAAGTATGGGCGCCTTCGCATAGGATTTCCAGGAGCTCTCCATTTTTGGAAGGTTTTTGCCTAGAAGAGAAGTGGGACCAAGAAAGACAGTTCTTCCTTCTTGGTTTCCCACATTAAAGTTCCTCCCTCCCTTTACACACATGCACATCACACACACACACACACACACACACACACACACACACACACACACTCATACACCTGCACAGAATCTTTCTATATAACCAAGATTGGCATTGACCACTTCTTGCCTCTGACTCCCAAGTGCTGGAATAGCTAGCATATACCACGGCACTCTTTCTTTTCTTTTCTTTTCTTTTCTTTTCTTTTCTTTTCTTTTTAATCTTTCATTTTGTGACTTACCATATAGTTGCTGGAAATTGAGCTCAAGACCTCTGGAATAGCAGATAGTTCTCTTAGCCACTGAGCCATCTCTCTAGACCCATAACTTTTGGTTTTTAACTGAAAAATTGTGCTTGTATATGTTTAGGGAGTACCAAATGCTGCTAGGATTTGAATACAATATAGGATGGCTTAATCAAGGCTATTAACGTAGTTGTCTCAAATTTCCAAAAACATTTTTGACCAGAACATTTGAAATTCAACTTAAAACATTCAACATTTTGCTAAACTTACCATGCTTTGCAGCTTATCTGAAAACAAACAAACAAACAAACAAACAAGGTAAACAGAAATAAAGAAGGAAACCCAACTTGTTCCTGCTTACTGTTGCACCCTGGGTCTGCTGCCTCCTCCCCTCTCCCAGCCGCTGGCACCTTCCTCTCCACTTCTGTGAATACAGTTGTAGAAATAAGAATAGAAAGTATGTTCTTCTGTGTTTGGATTATTTCATTCAGGCAAAGTACTCTAGCCCCATCTATATGGTTGGAAATGACAGAATCTCTATCTTGTTTTCAAAAATGTCATTAAAATGCATTCGTTGTACAAAGGAATGGTTTTATGATAGTCTGATCCATGGGTGTCCAGTATTTTTATCGTACTCACCCTCTTCTGCCCTTGCTATGTCTGTCCCTCCTCTCCTCGATGCACACATCCTAACACTTTCACAGTGCTTATGTGAGCCCTCCTGATTCCACATCCCTTCATCCTCTCCTAATTCACTTACTGGCTTGTTGATTTTAAATATATACATTTTAGCTGTGTTCAGGTCTCCTTCATCCCTACATGTTTTTTCTATGTGTTCTAGATCTTGAGTGATCCTCACCTCAGGGAGTGCTTCCTCCCTTGAGATGACAGAACTTCAGTCTGTGTGTGGCAAATAGCACATGCCCTGCGACATCTAGGAACACAGCCCATTGCAACTCCATGAAAGTCCTAGATATTCCATCAAGTGCATATGGTTCTTTTGTGACCAAGGGAGGCCTGTAAGATGGTCTGGCCTCAAACTGAGTCTCCTCCTGACTGCAGATATGGGGAAAATCAAATCTTCAATTTTTATTTGCCTTATTGGCCTTGTTCAGGGGTAATGACAGAGGCAGCTGTGAGTTGATTTTAGGGACAGCCCTGTCTAGAGAGCCCCCGGATTATGGAGACCCCAGAAAGATTTTACTTCTCCTAGATTTCTCAAATCAACCTACAGGAGACCATCCCAGAGGGAAGTTTTTAAGGATCACACAAAAAAACTTCCAAGGAAAGCTTGCCCGGGCTGGCACACTGTCTTCTGTACCCTGCTGAATCTCAGCCATTCTGAGAATTGGTCTTGGATGGGCCACTGTGTGTGAGATAGGACCTCAGCATCTACCAATTTCATTTAAAATGTAGCTCCCATTGTCACCTCACACAGGCTAAGCATGAAGCTAGGACTCCATCACTTTCACTCACAATAGAGGAGGGTCAACCTATGAATTGGTTACATTCTGTTGCTGTGATAAAACACAAGACCAGGGCAGCTAACAGAAGGAAGGGTTTAATTGGGCATATGGTTCCAGAGGATTAGAGTCCATGATGGTGGAACAAAGGCTTGACTGCAAGAACAGCTGAGAGCTTACATCTCAAACTGCAGGCAGAAAACAGAACCCCCTGGGAATGGCATGAGTCTTTTGCAGCCCCAAAGCCCACTGTCAGTGACACACCTCCTTCAAACTAAGTCACATGCCCTAATCTTTTCCAAAGAGTTCCTTCAACTGGAGACCAAGTATTCAAGCATGCAAGCCTATGGGATGTTTCTCATTTAAACTACCAACCCCATTAAAAGAGGGAGAACCACAGTTTGAACTCGGGTCTGCTTGATTGTAAATGTGTGTGGGTGCCCATGGACACAGAACAAACCCTGTCACAGCGGAGGGCCCAGTCTTGGAGGCATTTGGCAATAAAGGGAGGGCATTGTGGCTATGCTTAGCCAGAGATGGCTTCTTGCAGGAAGCCTGGGTTGCAGAGTCTAAGCTGGACCTGAAGTTAGCCTTCCCCTTTCCTTCTTAGTGAAGCAGGAATAATTCCCCCTCAGCCTTCCCTACTCTACTGTCTGGGGAAGAAGAAACTGATCTTTTATTCCCCAGTAACACTGAGACCAAGCCATGAGAACCAAATGGCTCAGGGAAGGTAATCACTGCAGCTTTGCCTAAGAGCAGGAATAGGGACTGGCATGGGCCATCTCTGTGGGTAAATATAATCAGCCTGGATTCCAGGCCAAATGTTCCCTTAGCTCCGACCCTCCACAGCTAAGGGATGTACTGGCTTTGGGGAACTCTCAGAACTCAGAACTTTTGCTGGGGCCACAGTAATTGGATTTATTTAGGAAACAAGGCAACATTACAAGGCAAGGTTCGCAATTTCAATATGCAGAGATTAATTTACATGCAGAGCTAATTAGGCACGTGAAACACCCATGAATTGATTATTATATGAAAAAGAACACATCTATTTGGGGAAACACGCTCTATAAGATTGTACAATATTTGCAAACTTAATTGGCAAGTAGAAATTTCCCCTTCTAGTGGTTAAGAAATTTTAAGCAATTAACCTTTGCTGACAGGACCTTCTGGTCCTCAAACAGAACAGGGAAGCTCTAGGCTCTGTCTTTGCAGGAACATCTGGGAAAGATCACAGCGCTCTTGGCTCTATCTCAGCCCCAGCCTGGCTCCTGGTCCAAGTGAATGCCTGTGAACCAAGGCTCCACATCTGTATGGTTAGTTCTTACATTTTCCTATTATAAGAACTTTGCAGCATGACTCTTGTGTAAGATATGATTAGTCTCTTTTTCTAAAGGCTTTGTGGCTGTCATGGAACTATACCAGCTGACTCAAAGTCACAATGCTAAGGGTGGAGTAGAGCCTTGAACTCTAGTCTACTGCTTTTTCTCTAGAACTAATACATCTATTTACTGACTTCCTTTTCTGCTCCTTCATGTATCAGTGAACAAGATGACAATTTGTACAGTTAGAACAAGCCAGCGTCCATGGTCTGGTGTGTACCAGGTTCAAAGGCAGCTAACACACTCACTTCAGAGTGAGAATATGTCAGACAAATGCACCCTGACACCCTGAGAGAGAGAGAGAGAGAGAGAGAGAGAGAGAGAGAGAGAGAGAGAG
>JADRCD010195802.1:0-10014 GCA_019843815.1 Montemys delectorum | reverse complement strand
CTCTACTTCTGTATTAGCCGGGTACTGTCAGAGCCTATCAGGAGACAGCTATATCAAGTTCCTGTCAGCCAGCACTTGCTGATATCCACAATAGTGTCTGGATTTGGTGATTGAATATGGGAAGGATTCCCAGGTGGAGCAGTCTCTGGATTGTCCTTCCTTCAGTCTCTGCTCCATAGTTTGTCTCTGAAAATTCTCAACTGACTAATACCGAATGGCTGAGAAGCACCTAAAGAAATGTTCAACATCCTTAGTCATCAGGGAAATGCAAATCAAAACAACCCTGAGATTCTACCTCACACCAGTCAGAATGGCTAGGATAAAAAACTCAGGTGACAGCAGATATTGGAGAGGTTGTGGAGAAAGAGGAACACTCCTTCATTGCTGGTGGAATTGCAAACTGGTACAACCACTCTGGAAACCAGTTTGGCAGTTCCTCTGGAAATTGAACATAGTACGACCAGAGGACCCAGCTATACCACTCCTGGGCATATACCCAGAAGATGCTCCAACATGTAATAAGGACACATGCTCCACTATGTTCACAGTAGCCTTATTTGAAATAGCCAGAAACTGGAAACAACCCAGATGTCCCTCAACAGAGGAATGGATACAGAAACTTTGGTACATCTACACAATGGAGTACTACTCAGCTATTAAAAACAATGAAGTTATGAAATTCTTAGGGAAATGGATGGACCTGGAGAATATCATCCTGAGTGAGGTAACCCAATCACAAAAGAACACACATGGTATGCATTCTCTGGTAAGTGGATATTAGCCCAGAAGATTGGAATATGCAAAGTACAATCCACAAACCACAAGAAACTCAAGAAGAAGGAAGACCAAAGTGTGAATACTTGGTTCCTTCTTAAAGGGGGGAACAAAATACCCATGGAAGAATTTTCTATGTACACTTTAAATCATTTGTATTAATTTTTATCTTCCTTTCTTTGGAAACTATTTTTTATGTGGGTATATCTAGCCTTCATTGTTCTTTTAATTTAGCATTATTCCTCATATGTTCAACTTTATTTAAACTCTTTTCTATTTCTTTTCCCAAGCACACCTCAAGCATGTTGTACTACCTCAGTGTTTTTGGCCTGGGTTCTTTATTTTCTCGTAGGCTGAGTTGCCATCAGTTCTCCTATGGGAGCCCCACTTTCTAAGGAGACAGGCTGCCTATTCAGAGTTGTGTAACACCTTACTTTATGATTTTAGATCTCACAAGTTACCATTCGTTCTCTCATGACAGCACTACATTCTAAGGGGACAATTTGGCTGTTCAGAGAAGCATGACATTTTACTTCATGTTAGCTCTGAGTTTAGTTTTTCTTTTTGTGTTGGATAAAAGCAAAACAACTCTGCCCCAAACCCAATTCTGGGTCCTTACATTGACTAGAAAAATATATCTTTCCTATGACAAAATGCTTTTTGGCAACAGAAAAGACATTATCGCTCAAATTGAAAGTATAACATACCTTACATGTATCAATATGACTATATTCCCCTTTCTCCTTATATAAATTAAACATTGATGTGTAATTTAACTTTTAAATTAATGAGGACATTTCTATTTATTACTAGGCACAAACTTAGTGTCTTTAAGGGGAAAAATGTCATTTTGAATTTTAGGCTGTCCTTTGCAAGAAGCTTTATCATATGAGCAGGTTCCTTCCCAGACTCCATCATGTAGCCCATGCTGGTCTGGAACATACAGAGATGTGCCTGTCTCTGTCTCCTGAGTGCTGGAGTTAAAGGTGTGTGCCATCACCACCATGATCAGATTATTTCACCTCAATTCCAAATCACTGTGACCCTTTAATTTAGAAAACAACAATTTTGAACTGTAGTGACATTCTCAGTTTACTGAAAGTCTTTAAGAATTTCCTGTTTTAGTAATGCCAAACAATAAAATGATCCTTTCTATTTCCCATAATTATGGAAAAACAAGAGAATTCAAATAAAAATCAAGCCAAGAAACAAGAAGATTCTAAGTTTGGGGGCAATGGTGATATCTTATGCTGTACCAGCAAGACCTGTCTATAAATCCTTGGACATTAGGTGTTGCTATACATTGATGACCATAAAGCAGAAAGAACTGATAAATGTCTTATAGCTAGAGAGCTTAGCTCCAGTTCCCATCAGTTTCCCTTTTCTACCAGGAAGAACCCCTTTCCTTTCTCTATTTTTACAGCCTGTAGTTTAGCACACCATCTCTCAGTTCTCTCTTTACCTAAGTCTGAACTCTCTTAGACAGGGCACAGAAAACTGTGATCATTACTGAACATATTGTAACGTGTTGTTTTATCTGTTTTTTTATGCATGACACTGATTATTTCTGTTCTCACTATATAAAATTATTCTGGAGATAGAAATGGATTTTTTTTAATTTTTAATGTGGAATCATGACTGATTATAAAGAACATGTGGTACAACAGTTAGAATGCAGATAGTACTTTATAGATATTTACTGTTTGCTAGGAAAATGTGTTCATAAAGTATATAGGTATATACCAATGTTATTGGCTTCCCTGAGCTGTTTAAGTCCTTGGGTTTAATGATTAGCAATTCCTCTCACAAGTAATCAAGAAGCAAATATTTGACTTTAGGCAACAAACAGGGTGAAGAAAAACCCTCAATGGAAACTTAGTGACAACATCAATTCAATTGTGGATTTGGAAAAAAAATTGCTTTAATAATGGCACCGAGACAGTAACTTGAAACACTGTCCCTAACTTTGTTTTGATTTTGTATTAACTAAAGAAGATTAGCACATAGCTCAAAGTGTTAATGCTGAAATTTGACAATGAAATAAAGATTATTCAAACAATGAAATCAGTAGAGTAAATAAATGTATAACAAATGTCCAACAGTGTGACTCATTTATTTTCCTTGAGCAAGGATATTAGTGATTGTTATCAAAACACTGCTACCAAAAGATATAGAAGAAATGGGTGAGTAAAGGTTAATTGGATAACAAAATTCTAGAAAGCAATAATTTATACATTCTAATCTTTATATGTACACTACTGAACAATCAATGATAGGTTTAGATGCAACCTCTCCCAAAATTTGTTTGACATTAATAAGTATATTATTCTTTTCAGTTTTATTCAAATGTGCTGCTATGCTATGCTTAATAGAGAGTCAGTTTTAGACAAAAGAAGATATACTAAATATGTAATATTTCTATTCTTTGTGAATAATAGAGCAATTAAACTGAAATGAGAATTGAGCTGAATTTTATCCTGTGTGATAAATTCAATAGAATGCAATATGGTCCTGTTTCCTCTGAAGTTACAAAGGCAAAATAACAAAGCCCAAAATTTTACATAGATGACATTAGCTGTCTACATTAAAAAAATATTGATAAAACTGAGGTCATCATAATGAGGAAAGTACGTCAGACCACGAAAGTCACATAGTACATGCCTGAATACATACACATGTGTCAATAAATAGGGATATCGATATAGACATAGTTAAATGTATATACTTTAACTACATGTATATACTTTAATTACATGGTATGTGGTTTCAAATAACAATATGCAGTTATAATTTTTAGATAGACTCAAATTGTCTGACCCATAATTATTTTATAAGAGTTTCTAAGGTTAGGACGTTTGTTTTTATTTTCGTCATTTTAGTTCAGTTGTGAATATGGGCTCCCAATAACGTATTTTCACATTTATTTTGAATTTCAAAATCCTTGAAATTGTTTACTTAGTAGGATCCAAATTTTTATTCTATATTTTATGTTGTTTCCTGTGGCTTTGTGTGGTGATTTTAGTGTCCATTCATGTTATTTGAAATTTCTAACTTTCAGTAACAAGGATATACTAATATCAAAACAGTGTGTTTCAAGGGAGAGAAAAAAAATGAAGATTTTATTTTCCCAAATATTCCACACAACTTTTTATTCTGGTAATTGAATAAAATATTTTGTTCAAAGATTCTCACTATGCTTATGATCAAGGCATAATCTATTAGCATATGTTAGAAAGGTCCAAAGCATGGATGAACACACATATACATAATATTATAATGTAATAATTACTATATATACATATATGTGTGTGTGTGTGTGTGAAGGTGTGTGTGTATATATACATATATGTATGTGTATATATATATATATACATATATATGTCTTGCTATTGTCTTTTTTTTCAGTGATGGTGACTTTTTTATTTAAACTGAAAAACATTGATAAATATATAAATCATTTCCCCATTTTATTGAAAGGGCTACAAAATCCCAAACACTGGCAAAGCAATGTAGCGATGTAAGTAACTGCCACCTGCTTCTTCTTACTTCCTCTGCTGCATGCTCAGCTACACAAGTCTTCTAGATTGCACCATAGCTCTAATGCTGGCCTACTGTAAGTGACTGAAACCAAGTGGTTTGGATAAACTGACATCGACTCCTGTGTGATCTTAAAAACAGACAGAAACGGAAACAGGAGCCAAAGGATCATTGTGAGATAATGTGAAATAAGTAAGTGATCACACACAGTTTCTTCTTTGAGACAGGGTCTTAATATAAGGCCCTAGCTGGACTAGAATTCACTATGTATCCCAGGCTGGCCTGGAACTCAAAATTTTTCTTAACTAATTTTTTTTTTTTGAGTGTTAGGGACAGCATTTGGGTTGTAGTTGGAGACATTTCATCCAGGAATTCTCACCAAAATGGTTGTGTAAACATGATCTGAATAAGACACTAGTAAATATATTAACATAGATGGAGGGAATCGAGGAGGCCTCAAGCCTAACCATTAACTAAGGAAGACTACAAAATGCTAAGAATGTGAGATATAATCTGTCCCGCAGATGGTTATTACCAAATGATCAGACCTGAAAACATATCAATAAAAGGACATTATACAGAAGGAACAGGTTTTACATAAATATATATATGAAAATAAGACATGAACTTGAATGAAAACAAGAAAATTAAGATTTGTATCTGTGAGGTTTTAGAGGGAGGAAAAGGGAGGAAATGATAGAATTGTCTTATTTTCAAAAAATAAAATGAAAAAAAATCTTCAAAACTTTAGTCATACCATCAGAAAGCAGCCACTCTCAAGTGTTAATGTAATTAGGAATGTAAGCCCAAATAAAATCTTCCCTATTAATCCTCCTAGAAATGCTTATTATCTACTTATTTATCTATTTAAGAGAAAAGTCTACCAAGCTATGAAAAATAATGAGGACTCTTGAATACATAGTTATGGCTAAAACATGAGTGAGCAAATGTACATATTACAAAATGTCAGGTATGTGATTTTTCTCCAAGAAAATCTACACACTTTACTGTGGCTCAGACTGCTTCAGCCTTTACTTATTCGATCCCAAGAACTATAATGCTGTAAGGACTTGACCATCTTGGACATGCCTCTGCTCCAGACTTCTGCAAGTCCTGGCGTAGAAGGGATCTTTGGAACTTCTACTACAGGAGCTATGTAGTCAGCACATGCTAAGCGGGGTTCACTCACTGCCCACAGGGGAGGCTGTGCCCCGTGGTCAGGCGTGGTCACCGGCTTTCTTCTGCACCACTGTGGGGCTGCACAGAACCTGCTCCTGAAACCGCTGGACCAGTTCCTCTATGTAGACCTTGAACATGGGTACATGGTCCTTTTCCTCCAGAAGCCTGTTTCTCTAGGGCCTCCTCCAGCATAAAGCCAACCCACTCAGCTTCTGCCTCCTCCGGGATGACAAAGGTCCTATACTTGTGATAGATGGCTGCTCTCCTCTCAGGGTTATCAAGATGTAGCTGGGGTCCTGGAGAGCAAACATCAGCAGCATCATTCGCTTCAGGTCCATGTCAAACTTGGGGTCTTGAGATTATAGAAGTCGAATCCATAGGTCTCATCAATGAGATCCAGGGACCTCATGGTCATACTCACAATGAACTTCTTGTCTAGGATTTCATTGTAAAGCTCCCGAGTGAACAGCTGAATTTTCCACACATTCACCCTCTGAGAGCTTTTCAATCTTGGCGTATCTGTAGCCCCAAATCAAGCCCTCTCCACTTCACAGTCTCTGCTGAGACTCTGGAGAGTAGTGAACTGGAATGGGTATATCTTCAATGTGCTCTTGCTGCCCGTTTTGAGGGTTGATCTTGAACTCGGCCTCATGAGGTTTGTAGTGTACTGGGTCGGTGTCCATTCTTCTTCGAGTGAGTGCAAGAAGAGGATAGACAAGCATTCACAGATGCCTTGCCACAGCTGCAGCAGCTTCTGCCACAGACGCACAAGGTACCACACAGGTGCAGAGGCATCACACAACCCTCTACTTCTTTGTATGTGATATTTTTGAAAATTCAAATTAAGACAGCAAAGAGAATGGAGGGCTTGGTGTTGAAAAGTTTTAATAAGTGTTTTTGTAAAGTAGTGAAGCCATGTATTATTGTAAATATTATGATATATTATGATTTGAATACAATGATTTATATAATTCATATAAATGATTTTTATGCATTCTCAAAACTAATAGGACAATAAAACAAAAGATGAGATCATGTACATTATAGACTTTACTTAATAATTTCCAGTATTAGCTTTTAAATGAGCAAAATTGAGGAAAAATTAGGATGTAAATAATAAGATTATTCTTAATTATCATAAGATAATGAAAAAATATAATGGCAGATGAGAATTATGATACAATACAATGGTGCAATGGAATAAATTAAAGTGAATGGAAATTTAAGGGGTAATTGGAAAGTCAGTTGTGTTGAAAGGTGTTTTGCAGAGGCAAATGCATGAAGGAACATTTGTCTGAAATGGACACAGGTGAAAAACTAAGGCAGACTTGTGAAGGAGCATTTCACTGAAGAAGACACAGGTAAAAGGATGTTCTGCTAAAGCAAGCGTGTGAAAGGACACTTGATAAAGGATTCTTTGCTAACAACATGCATGTATTTGGTCTGCCTTACATTGCATAGTTGAACTATATTTGTCAGGATTCTATAGAGAGAAGTGCACTAAAAAACTTCTGGTGGGCTACTGCAGTTTCTTGCATCTTCTGTAGACTGTGGCTAATTGGAAGAGTGATGTCAGATGAGGCAGACACATATGCTGAAGAAAGATCCATGTTAAGGGCAGATGGAGGACATGTGATATTTGAAGGGATATAAATAGTACTCGATGGACCATGACGAAGCTGAGACAGGCTTGCTTGTAGAGCTAGCTTTGCAAAGCTTGTAGGTCTTGAGTCTTCACTGATCTTTGCTTAACTGAGAGAGGCACGGTTGAGAACTTCTCTTGAAGTGTTTGCAAGTGGGCTGAGCTGCTGCTGCTGACCTGTGAACTGAACTGATTTCTATATAGCACAGATGGAAGTTATTCCAAAGAACCTTTCTAAATAGGTCTACTTCCCCAGTATCCTTTCTCTTACACTACCTCTTTTGGGTGGTGGGTTACAAGGAAGGTTAAAGCATTTAAGAATCATCATTAAAAATAGGTTTTTTAATTAAAAATTAAAGTTACATTAAAATTTGTGACTAAATAGGTAGGTCATAAAGCAAATGAACACAAGAGTAGTAAATCTGGAATGAGCTGTGCAAAATATGCAAAGCTAATGGGGGAGTAGCCTAGTGTATGGGGAAGGCAGGAATTCAATACAATAAGATGGAAAATAAAAAAAAAATGAGTAACAAAATGTGATTATAAATGGAAATGATATTGCAGAGACAATAATGTGTATGTCTCTGTGTATGTGTGTGTGTGTGTGTGTGTGTGTGTGTGAGAGAGAGAGAGAGAGAGAGAGAGAGAGAGAGAGAGAGAGAGAGAGAGAGACTGTGTCAGTTTGTGTGTGTGTGTGTGTGTTTATGATTTCCAAGAGGAGAGAGTGGTATTGATATGCATTGATATACCACGAGACTCAAAACTGGAAAAATTGGAGAAAATTATTTCCATGACAAATTTCTTAGCTTCTAAATAGGTACAAGAAAAATAAAAACAAAGATAATGAGTTCTTTTTATCAGAACAACGTTAAAAGAGGAGAAAGAGTGTTAACATACTATTATTATTCTATCACTATTATGCTATCTACTATTGTTATTCATCTAAAATGATGTGTCTCTAAAAGGTAGCCAACAAAAAGGAAGACTGCAGAAAAAAATAATATGATTATTTTTTAATGCTTTGGATAACAGGATTATCTTACTGTTCATAAAATGATTGCAATATTTTTATACTTTAAAATGTAAGAAAGTAAAAGTACTATAAAGAAGACAATCATTATATGTGTTTCAGAAATGTGAATATATTAGCCATTTTGATATTACTGTATAAATATATACTAGTAGTTTACTGATAAACCATGTGTTTTATTGTGTTGCTTATCGAAATGTGTAAAACAAATCAGTCTTTGGGGAGCAAGGATGTTTTTCACTAAACCTGTAAGCATTGACTTCTGCATGCTACACTAATGTTAACAATAAAGGTGCTGTTTCCATGTGAACACTTTCATTCACTCAGAGCAAAGAGCAAGATAAGAGTCTGATATTTAGATCCCTATCTTACATGGAGGATGACATAGAGACTGTTATTACACTAACATACTTAATCAATTTAAAGCAGACGAAAGTCTTCTTACGCTTGGTGTAGTGATACTTCTTTTTATAATTCTGTCACTTTTTGCCACTGCCTATTCTACTCTAGAAATGCTTTTAGAACCTTGTCCAGTCTCAGGTTGCTGCTGCCTTCAGTCCTCATGTCCGTATCTGATTTGTGAACCTTTAAGCAGAACAATGTGATATTGATCAGTTTTCTTCATTTTCACCTGAGTTTTGGTAATTTCAATTTTATAACATGTGTACAACCTACTCCTTGCAAAAAAAAAAAAATGAATCCTACCTATTGCCCTAGAATACTAGATATTTCTACAACAGACAGAATCATTCAACCATTAAGTATTTACCGAACCTTTCCAGATGCTATCTTTCATATCAGCAATATTCCATACTGAACTCAGGAATTTTGTTCTCACATTTTACTTTCACTAAATTGTCTAAAAAGTAATTATATTTAATTTAACATAGATATTTGTATTGACCATTTCATAAAACAACCAAATGTTATGTTATTCAATGCTTTGAACATGTAATGTTTGCTTGTCTCAACACTGATATAGCTGGTAGTCTTAAAAATCTTAAACAAATTTCATAGATATTAACAAAGAACCTGGTGTTATGGATTCTGGCATTATTACTAAGGTAAGTTCTCATTGGGGAATCATAAAAAGATTTTAAGTCCGATGAGTATCTTGCTTATCAGTGTAGTTTACTTATGATACTTAGAATTCAGTGTCATCCATGGCCCCACAGTGGATCACTAGCTCCAGCTTCCTTTCCTCCAAGCTCATATTTCTTTGGATCCCTGAGACCACCTCTCTCTCCCAATTTACCTGCATCCTATCCCCTAATTCCAGCAGGCATTCCTTATGAACACACCAGGATAAGAAGACAGTAAAAAAAGTATGTGACAGATATCACATACTTCAAAATCCATAGAAGAAATAGAAATAAAGGAACAAACATTTATTCAACAAAGACAAATCTAGAAATCAGCACCTAGAACTATAATTGCTGCAAAGCCAGATGCCAAGGTGCCAGTATAAGAACATAATCAAATTATCCACACAAGAGCCCACCTATTTGAGCACAGCAAGCCCTGAATATTCCAACATAGTTGAAGAACTAGAAGAAGAGCATGATACCAACTATAAAAATATGATAGAGGTCCAAAAAGAGGATATGAATCAATCCCTTATATAAATCCTGGAAATAGCAAACAAACAATTTGAGCCAATTTATAAAACTCTTAAAGAAAGTCAAGCAATTAACAAAGAAACAAAAAGAGTTGAAGGAAACAAATAAATATGTTCTAGACCTAAAAAAATGATGAAAATAGAAACAATAAAGGAATCTCAAACTGTGGCAATTTTGGAAATGAAAATGTAGGAATTCAATCATGAAGTACAGAGAAAAGTTTAACCAGCAGA
>JADRCD010195796.1:0-19637 GCA_019843815.1 Montemys delectorum | reverse complement strand
ATAGATAGATAGATAGATAGATAGATAGATAGATAGATAGATAGGCAGAACTACTGTCAACTCAGTATTCAATATTATTCAATTTGTGCCATTTATTCTTGGATGATTATTTTATTATATATGATTCTAATATTACATTTTCTTCCTTTGAGTCTTTATGCAGTTACTGCAATTTGTATCATTAAAGCTACCTTATTACCCAGATTTCATTTGTTATCTGATGTCCTTTCCTATAAAAGTGGCATAAGCTTTGGTCCCAAGAAATCAAACACCTCATTTTCTTGTGGGTCTAGTAACTGCAGGAGGATATGCCTGTACACATGTGTGCTCGACGTTGGTTCTCTCTCAAATCTAAACTTCATATGTGTTATATCATTGGTTCCTACTAAATCTTTCACTAGCTTCACAACAATGTCTTAGTTTGATATCTTTACTTAAATGTTTCTAAGTTCCAACTTTATGTATATTTCACTGCAGAGTTTATTTAAAGATCTGAGGAACACAGGGACATACCTAAACATATCAAAGTCAATTTGCAGCAAGCTTATAGCCAACACCAAATGAAATGGAGATAAACTCAAAGCAATTCCAGAAAAATCAGGAACAAGACAAAGTTGTCAGCTTTCTGCATATCTCTTTGGCATAAGGCTTGAAGTTTTATCTAAAGCAATGAGACAACTGAAGAAGATAAAGTGGGTACAACTGGAAATGATGAAGTCAAAGTATAGCTACTTGCAGATGATGGCATATTAGTACATCAGTGACCCTAAAAATTCCAACAAGGAACAAGTACAGCTCATAAACACTTTCTGCAAAGTTGCTGTATAAAAGATTAAATAAAAAAATCAGTATTCATATTTTATGTAAATTACAAAAGGACAGAGAGAGAAATTAGGAAAATAACACTTTTCAAAATAGCCTCATATAATACAAAATATCTTGGGGGTAACTCTAACCATAGACTTGTATGATAAAACTTCAAGTCTCTGAAAAACCTGAAGAAGATATCATGAGATAACAGAAGATGGAAAGATCCCCCTTGCTCTTAGGTTGGTAGGACTAACATAGTAAAGAATGGTCATCCTACGAAAAGCAATCTACAGATCCAATGCAATACTCTATCAAAATGCCAACCTGATTCTTCATAGATTTTAAAATGACAATTCTCTACTTCCTATGATAAAACAAACAACTCAGAATAGCTAAAATAATTCTAAAGAATAACACAATAAACTGCAGACAATATCACCATTTATTATTTTAAGCTGTACTATAGAGCTATAGTAATAAAAAATGGTATTGAAATAAAAACACAGTTGATCAATGGAATTGAAATGAAGTCCCAAATATATATCCACACACATAGAGACACCTGACATTTTTATAATGATAATACAAATATACACTAGAAAACAGTGTTTTCAAGAATAGGTACAGGTCAAAATGAATGTTTACATGTAGAAGAATCCAAATAGATCCATATGTATCACTCTGTACAGAGGTCAATTCTAAGAGGGCCAGAGACCTCAACCTAAAACCAGATATGCTGACCCTGATAGAAGAGAAGACAGGAAATGGCTTTGAATGCATTGCCACAAGAGTTTTTGAACAGACAATTGGTAGTACAGGCAGTAAGACCAACAATTTATAAAGGAGACCTTATGAAACTGTAAAGCTTCTGAAAGGAAAAGGATATAGTCAATTGGATAAAGAGGCAAATTAAAGGATAGGAAAAGATTTTTACCAATAGCACATCTGATAGAGGACTAATATCCAAAATATATAAAGAACTCAAGAAAGTCGGTATAAAAAACCAAAATAATCTAATTAAAAATATGGAACAGATCTAAATAAAAAAAATTGTCAATAGTGGAATCGCAAATGGCTGAGAAAAACTTTAAGAAAAGTTCCACCTTTAGCTATCAGGGAAATGCAAATTAAAACTATTTTGAGATTCCATCTTGCACTGTCAGAATGGCTATTATCAATAACAAGTAAAAGCTCATGCTGAAACAGTTCTTCATTGCTGGTGAAAGTGTGAACTTGTACAACCACTATGGAAATCAATATGGTGATTTCTCAGAAAGTTGGAAATCAATCTACCTCAAGACTCAGCTATATAGTACTCTTGTGCATATAGCCAAAGGATGGCTCTGTCCTATCACAAGAAAACTTGCTCAATCATGTTCATTGGCTTCATTCATAAGAATTGGAAATTGAAAATAAGCTCAATAGAATAATGGATAAAGAAAATTACATAATGCAGTACTATCCAGCTGTTAAAATAAACTGACTTTGTGCAGCCTACCTGGGTATCTGGCCTTCTCTCCTTTCTGTCTCCCTAATACCCAATCCTTCAGTATCATCTCTAGGATTGCAACAGATTACCATGTGCATCGGCCATTCCCACTGGCCACAGCTCCTGTAAATCCCATAGACTCTCTTTTCCCAGTCATTGCTGTACCCCAGCCCTTAACTCCAGCAGGCATTTCCTCGTTAGCCAATTGCCATGCCTGCCATAACAACAGATAGGCTGGCTACAGAGCTTCTAGATATTACTAGGCTGTTAAAAAAAAATGACACCATGAAATTTGCAGGCAAATGGTTGGAATAAGATAAAAAAAAATATTCTGATTGAGGTAACCCAGACTCAGAAAGACAAATATGATATGCTTTTACTTAAAATTAGATATTATTTATTAACTAAGTGATAACCAAGCTACAACCTGTAGATCCAAAGGGGTTTGGTAAAGAGGAGGGGTCTTGGAAAGTATGTATCTACCACGGAAAGAGAAATAGAATATACTTTAGGGATAGACTCGGAGCTGGTGAGATGGAAGCAGAAGGGACCAGCTTGGGGATCAGATGAGATAGAGGGAGAGAGTGAAGGGTGAGAAGACTGGAATTGGGGGGCACTTGGAGGATGGTGTAGAAACAGTGAGTGGAAAGTTCCAGGAATATATTGAAAATGGTTCTAATGTGAACTCTTCATAATGTGGAATATGCAGTCTCAACTGGTCAGTTCTTATAGCCATACAAAACTTCGAGTGGAGAGACTGGGTTGATTTCAAGTGAGTTGTTGGCCAAGGAGATCTCAAACAAATTCTGAAACAACCCAGGCTGTTCTTAAGACAATGGTTTGCTCTCCACAACCTGACAGTGTGATCATATCGCCTAGAACAACATCTACACAACTCATGGAACATGGAGAAGTCAAGTTGATTACAACATCAAGCCTTCACACCGATGAGTAATCTTTTTGGTCTGGGGAAATATTCTCCTGGCTACCAAAAGAGAAATGTGGATACCAATCCAGCCACAAAACCTATGACCTACAGCCTATCTTGCCTTCAAAATACACTAGGGTAACTGATCTTTTCAGAGTAGCCAACCAAGGTTTGATTTAATCTAAGATACACTCCATAAGAAGTAATCATACCTGACACTGCTTAGGTAAATGAGAGAGACTAGATAGCCTGGAGACCTAGGATAAAATCAAATGTGGCTAGTCTAAAAACAATCAATAAAATGATTCCTAATGATATTATGCTATTCTCATAGACCAATGTCTTATCATCCAGTCATCACAAGAGAGGTTTCATCTGGCAGCAGATGGAAAGAGATGAAGAGACGCACAAACAGATATTATGTGGAGAGAGAGGCAAATTGAAGGTTTCCATCAAATGTTCCCATTCTGAGCTCAGACAGTTCTACAGAGGGGGAGGCAGAAATATTGTAAGAGTCAGAGGAGATGGAGAACACAGCCTTCTGAGTCAACAATGCAAGGTTCATATGAGTTCACCAGCATTGACACAGCAAGCACAAGGCTTATATACCAGGTATTCTGCATATATATTATAGATGTTAGCTTAGTATTTTTATGGAACTTCCGACTATGATAATGAGTGGGTCTCTGATACTACTGCCTCCTTTTGGGTTGTCATGTTCAACTTCAGTATAAAACGTTTTGCTTCATCTTATATTTTATTTTGTCATGTTTGATTGTTATCTCTTAGAAGCCTTTTTCTTTTCTTTTTCTTTTTTTTTTTTTTTAGATATTTTCTTTATTTACATGTAAATTTCTCCTTTCCCAGTTTCCCCTCCAAAAAACCAAACTAACAAACAAACAAAAACAACAAGAACAAACCCCTTTTGCCTTCATTGAACTGAGTACACAGTCCCCAATGAAGGAGTTAGAGAAAGGTTCTATGGAGCTGAAGGGTTTGCAGCCCCTTAGGATGAACAATTACTAACTAGTACCCTCAGAGCTCCCAGGGACCCAACCACCAATCAAGCCCTTTTTCTTTTCTAACCAATGGCAGAAACAGAGTAAATCTAGAGGTGGGGGAGGTCACAAGATACTAGGAGGATTAAGGGAAGTGAAATTTAAATCAGGATACATTATATGAGGAAAGAAACTATTTTCAATAAAAGAAAAAAAGGAAAAAATCCTAATTTCTATTTTAAATTTGAGTATGAATTGTTTTTCTTAAGACTGTAAGGGGGAACCAAATATCCACGGAAGGAGTGGCAGAGATTAACTATGGAGCAGAGACTGAAGGAAGGACAAGCCAGCCTAAATATAGCTATCTCCTGAGAGGCTCTGACAATACCTGACCAATACAGATGTAGAGGCTCACAGCCATTCATTGAACTGAGTACATGGTCCTCAATGAAGGAGTTAGAGAAAGGATCTATGGAGCTGAAGGGTTTGCAGCCACTTAGGATGAACAACAATATGAACTAACTAGTACCCTCAGAGCTCCCAGGGACCCAACCACCAATCAAGGACTATACATGGTGGGACTGAATGTTCTGGCAGCATGCGTATAGTAGAGGATTGCAAAGTCGATCATCAATAGGAGGAAAGGACCTTGGCCTTGTGAAGGTTTTGTGTCCCAGTGTAGGGGAATGCCAGGGCCAATAAGTGGGAGAGGGTGGGGTGGCAGGCATGGGGAGGGGGGAGGCAACAGGGGTTTGTTCTTATTGTTTTAGTTAGTTAGTTAGTTTGTTTGTTTTTTGGAGGAGAAACTGGGAAAGGAGGAATTTACATGTAAATAAAGAAAATATCTACTAAAAAAAAAAGAAAGAACACTTAATACTTAGTACTATTGCTGGTATTTGTTTAGCTCCTTTTCTAAAGCTTAGTGCTTTAAATATTAGTTCTGTGTGTGAAATATTGCTACTTCTGTTCTTCAACCTTTTTTTGGCAATGTACATTCTTAAGTTATTTCTCTTTTTCATTCTCTTTCATATTTATGTTCCAGTTGTATTTTTTTGCAAGAAACAAAGAAACATTACTGAGATTATAGTGGCCACATATGCAAAAGCACTGTTTTCCAATATTTTTTGATAATTTTTTAGAAGTTATATTTTTATTGACTATAAGAACAATATATGTGTTTATGTATAAGACAATATATTAGCATGTTTATGAGTATGTATTGATGCATGTATATATATATGTATATGTATATTTATCCACATATATACATTAGAGATACAAATAGAGATATGGCTATACAAGTATCAATCTGTTTCACAATACTTTTATTACATAAGTATGGATATTTTAGTGAATAGTTAATTTTTTATGTAGGATTATAGGTCTTAGTAAGTTACCTTTTACTAAACCTATTAGGATTTTGTCACTAACAGTGCAGACTAACACAAACTCTTTAAAACATTCTGTGTAGTATGGAATTTAGCACAGGAAATTAAATGCTTACAGATTTCTTAAAAGGACTGAAGACTAAAGGTCATTGAAAGCACAAATAGATCTGAGGTTTGTTGGTAGCTTTTAGGGAATTATGTAGTTTCTATTTCCAATCCAGCTAAAAAACACAGGAAGTCACTTCAGTGTTAGCTTTAGCTTCAATGTGAATGATTCTTAGGGGAAATGGCCAGTGGATGCCAGTATTTCAAACTTTCTACATCTATCCTGCTGTCTGTCATTTCAATAGAAAGAAGAATAGCTGTGACTTAAAGACATATAGCTTTAAAAAGAGTCACTAGCATTATTATAATCTATTCAAAGAACATCCACAAAGAATCACAAAAAATATATTTTCTAGGCACCAACTCCAAAGCTGACAGGAGTCAATAGGAGAGGATGAGGATGTTACCAGGTATGAATGATCAGTATTGTATGCTTTTTCTCTTTGTTTTCTCAGGACCTGTAAGTAGCCTACTCGTAGTTTTATCCCAAACAATTGAAGGAGCATCAGACTCAACACAATTAATACAGTATGCCCAGCATTACTGTCTTTCATTCCTTCTTAGAAATTCCTCTAGCCCTATATGCAGCACTCACCAATTTACTTTCTTGTTAAATCCTAAGTCATTCTTATCAATATATTTTATATGAATTATGTGGGAAAGGTAAAAATAATTGTTAAAATGCAAAATAATGGAGAAATATGCATATTTCTATAGCTACATATTTCAAATGTGTACCAGAAACCTAGGAACTGAGAAAATCTCAAGACTCAAAGGGAGGGACCTTAGATGAAATGCCCAACAGTTTGGAGGGGGAACTTGTACAATCCATCTTCTGGAGAAAGACAGGGCATCAAGTAGAGAAATGGGGTTGCCATATCAACTGTCAAAACTCTGACCCAGAATTGCTCCTGTCTAAAAGAACTTCAGGGACAAAAATGGAAAAGAGACTGAGGGAAAGGTGGTCAAGTGACTGGCCCAAATTGGGATTTATCTCAAGTAGAGGTTCCAGTGCCTGATACTATTAACGATGCTATGATATGCTTACAGACAGAAGCCTAGCATGGCTGTCCTCTGAGACTTGAAAAAGTCAGATGAAGATACCTTCACCCAACCATTGGACTGAAGTCTGGAAACCCTGTGGTTGAGTTAGGGAAAGGCTAGAAGAAACTGAGGAGAAGGGCGATCCTATAGGAAGACAAGCAGTGTCAACTCACCTGTACCTCTGAGATCTCTCAGGCACTATGCCGCTAACCAGGCAGTGTACAGGAGCTGGTCCAAGGCCCCCAAGAAATATATAGCAGAGGACTGGGTCTGGTCTCAGTGGGAGAATAGGTGCCCAACCCTCAAGAGACTTGAGGCCCCAGGGAGTGGGGAGGACTGATGAGGAGGTAGTGGGGACATCCTCTTGGAGACAGGGGGAGGGAGGAATAGGATGAGGAACTTTGAAAGGGGTAACAGGGAGTGGAGAATGACTTGACTGTAAAAAATAAAAGTAATTAAATAAGAGAAAGACAAAGAATTGGCTTGCCTCCTCAGTGGTCTTTGGGATCCTTATAAATTGGGCATAACAATAAGAATAGAAGAATGGAAGGATTCCCATCTGAAAGGCTTAGAAAATATTTTTAACAAAATCATAGAAGAAAAATTTCCTAAACTTAAGAATTTACCTGAAAAGTAAAAGAAGCTTACCAAACAACAAAAATACTGAATCAGAAAGGAAATCAACTCACCAGATAATAAGCAAAACACAAAACATATGGAACAAAGAAAGAATATTATAACATGCAAAAAATGGGCCAAGTAACACATAAAGGCAATCCTATTAGGATTAAATCCAACTTATCATCAGAAAATAAAAGCCAGAAAGGCCCAGAGAGATGTCTTACAGAGTCTAAGATACCACAGATATCATACTAGACTGTAATACCCAGCAAAACTTTCATTTACCAGAGACAGAGAAGACAAGATATTCCATGAGAAAACTAAATTTAAATAATATCATTCCACTAATTTAGCCCTATAGAAGATACCAGGAAGAAAACTTTAAGTGAAGTAGGTTAACTGTACCCATGAAAACATAGGAAATTAATGTGGTTACACCAATAAATCCAAAAGACAGGATGCACATGTGTGTACATGTACACATATGCACATACACACACATGCACATACACGTTACCACCACCAACAACAAGAAAATAAAAGTAATTAACCAATTAATCATTGATCATTAATATCTCTTAATATCAATGAACTCAATACCCTAATAAAGAAACAGAGGTGAACAGTTTCCGTCCTTCTGCTGCACACACGCACTAATATAACTCAATGTTAAATTTAGACATTTCCTCAGAGTAAAAGTTTGAAAAAGATTCCAAGCAAATGGACCCAAGAGTCCTGCTGATATAACCATTATAATGTTTAACAAGATAGATTTCTGACCAAAATCAATCAATACTCGTCAAAGAAAAAAAATCTAAGATGGTGTCCGAATTAAAAATATCTATGACTCTAATTCAAGGGTACCACATTTGTAAAAACAAACAAAAATTAATAACATTTACATCACACATTGAACCCCATTAATGGTGGGAGACCCAAATATCTCACTCGCATCAGTGGACAGGTGAGCTATACAAAAAACTAAACAGAAGAATAATGGAACTAACAAATATTATGGCTCACATGGACCTAACAAAAATCTACATGACATTTCACCAAAACACAAAAGAATATACCCTCTTCTGAGCATAATACAAAACTTTCTCCAAAACTGACCACATACTTTGTCACAAAGCAAGCCTCAATTGTTACAAGAAATAAAAGTGATCCCCTGTATCCTAACAGATCACCATGGATTATATCTGGATTTTAACAACAACAGATGCAACAGAAAGCTACAAAATCATGGTAACTGACATCTTTCTACTGAGTGACTACTGGATAAAGGGAGAAATTAAAAACTTCCTAGATTTTAATGAAAATGAATACACAACATACTCAGACTTATGGGATACAATAAAAGATGTGCTAAGAAGAAAGTTCATAGCACTAAGTGCCTTCATAAAAAACTAAAGAGATCTCATACTAGCACCTTAACAATACAGCTGAAAACTGTAAAACACAAAACAAAACAAAACAAAACAAAAAAAAAACCCAAAAAATCCAGACATACCAAGTAGGAGTAGATGGCAAGAAATCATCAAACTGAGGGCAGAAGTCAATAAAATAGAGACAAAGAGAGCAAGACAAAGAATCAATGAAACAAAGAGTCTCTGTTCTTTGAGAAAATTAACAATATAGACAAACCCTTATCTAAACTAACTAAAAGGCAGGGAGAATAGCCAGTTTAATAAAATCAGAAACAAAAAGTAGGATATAACATCAGCCACCAAGGAAATCCAAGGAATCATTAGATCATACTTCAAAAACCTCTACTCCACAAAAATGAAAAATCTGAAGGAAATAGACAAATTTCTTGATAGGTACCACTTACCAAAGTTAAATCAAGATTAGATAAACAATTTAACTAGACCTATAAACCCTGAGGAAATAGAAGCTATCATCAGAGTCTCCCAACCAAGCCCAGATAATTTTAGCACAGAATTCTACCAGACTTTCAAAGAAGAGCTATGCCCATATTCCTCAAAATATTACACAAAATAGAAACAGAAGAAATGTTGCCAAATTCATTTTATGATTCCACATTCAACAAAGAATGAGAATTTCAGACCCATTTCCCTTATGAGCACTGATGTAAAAATACTAAGTAAAATACAAACAGAATCTAAGAACACATCCAAAAGATCCACCATGATCAGAGAGACTTAATCCTGTGGATGCAGGGATATACCAGAACATGAAAATCCATCAATGTAATCCACAATATCAACAAACTGAAAGAAAAAAAGATAATCATCTCATTAGATGATGAAGAAACCTTTGACAAAATCCAATATCCTTTCATGATTAAAGACTTGAAGAAATAAGAAATATGAGGGTCATACCTAAACATGATAAAGACAATATATGGCAAGCCTGTAGCTAACGTCAAATTAAATGGAGAGGAACACAGAGTAATACCACTGAAGTTAGGAAGACTGCATTCTCTCAATTTCTTCAATATAATATTTGAAGTTTTACCAAAAGCAATAAGGCAATTGAAGATCCAGAGGATATAAATAGGAAAACAAGTCAAACTATCACTCTTCACACATGATACGATAGCATATACAGACAACTCCAAAAATTCTGCCAAGGAATTCCTGCATCTGATAAAAACTTTTGGGGATGTGACTGGATATAAGATTGACTCATAAAAAAAAAAACACAGTAGCCCTCCTTTATACAAATGATATAAGGGCAGAAAAAAAAATTAGGGAAATAACACCCTTCCTAATAGCTACAAATAATATAAAATATCTTGAAGTAACTCAAAACAAGCAAGTGAAAGCTCTGTATGACAACTTTTCAAGTCTTCAAGGATAGAAACTAATGAAATTATTAAAAGATGGAACATCTCCCGTGCTCATGGATTGGTAGAATTAATGAAGCAAAAATGGCCATCTGACCAAAAGTAATCTACGTATTCAATGCAATTTCCATCAAAATTCCAACACAATTCTTTTTTTAATTAATTTTTTTATATATTTACTTCCAAAATGTTGCCTCCCTCCCAGAGTTCTTCACCCTATTCCCCTCTTCTTCATCTCTGAGAGGATTCTGCCTCCCTCGACCCCTGTATTGCATCCCCCTTTCCTGGAGAATCAAGTCTCTACAGGATTAGGTGTATCCTCTTCCATTGAGGAGATACGGGGCTAGACATGTGCTGAGGGGCTTTGGACCAGCCCGTGAATATTCTTTGGTTGGTGTTTTAGTCTCTGGGAGCTCCCAGGAGTTCAAGCAACAATTCTTTACAGACCTTGAAAGAACAATACTCAACTTATTATGAAACAACAACAACAATGACAATAACAACAACAAAAAGACCAAAAAGACGATAGCTAAAACAATCTTGCAAAATAATTTGATCTCAAATCCCTGATCTCTAGCTGAAACGCAGAATTATAGTAATAAAAACCATTATAGTATTGACATAAAAACACACAGGTTGATCAACGTAATTGAATTGAAGACTCAAACATAAAACCACACATGTGGATACTTGATTGCTGAAAAAAACACCAGAAATATGCAATGGAAAAACGAAAGCATGTTTAACAATTCTCTTCTATTGGGTTCAGTATACATGGTTTTATGCTGAGGTTTTTGATTCACTTGGACTTGAATTTTTTGCAAGGTAAAATGTTTCTTTTGGGAGTGGGGGCTATAGCTCAGTGGTAGAGCATTTGACGGCAAGGTGAAATGTTTCTACTTGCATTCTTCTACCTGCAATAGCCAGTTAGACTAGCCTTGGGGAGTAGCCTGGAGTACATTGGCACTGGTGTCAGCTTCCCGAACCAAAAAACCTAAGATAATATGACCAACAATTAATAAATGAGACCTCATGAAACTGAAAAACTTTGGCAAGAGGAAGAGGAAGAGGAAAAAGTCTGAGAGTTCCGGAACATCACAAGAAAACCCACAGAATAAGCTAATCTGAGCTCATTGAGAATAACAGAGACTGAACCAACAACCAGGGAGCCTACAAGGGTCTGCCTATTGCATTATGTTAGGGTTGTGTAGCTCAGTCTTCTTGTGAGACTCCTAAATGTAGGAGCAAGGGCTGTCCCTGACTCTTTTGCCTACTTTTAGGACCACTTTCCTCCTACTGTGTTATCTTATCCAGCTTTAATAAGAGAGGATGTGCCTAGTATTATTGCCACTTGATACGGTATGTTAGGTTGTCCCTTTCTAAAGGGAAAGGAGTAAGAGTGGTAGTAGGGAATGCGTTAGAGAGACTGTGAGGACAGGAGGTTCAAATACATTTTAATTCATCCACACTAACAACCTTGTATGTTGATGAGTGATTTTTTTCAACTGCTAATAACATTAGAAGCAGTGTCATTAAAACTCTAGAGGAAAACTAGTTGTAGAAGATTAAGGAAGAATGTTTAAGAATGGACAGAGAGCTTCTACTTATTAACTTGTGTTCTCCTGTATCCTGAGTGAGGTAACACAATCACAAAAGAACACACATGGTATGCACTCACTGATAAGTGGATATTAGCCCAGAAGATCGGAATACACAAAGTACAATCCACAAACTACTAGAAACTCAAGAAGAAGGAAAACCAAAATGTGGATACTTCATTCCTTCTTAAAAGGGGGAACAAAATACCCATGGAAGGAGTTGTAGAGACTAATTATGGAGCTGAGACTGAAGGAAGGACAATTCAGAGACTGCTCCACCTGGGAATCCTTCCCATATTCAATCATCAAATCCAGACACTATTGTGGATGCCACATAGTGGGAATAATGGCTCCAGCAGCATGTGTATAGCAATGGATGGCCAAGTTGGTCATCAATGGGAGGAGAGGTCCTTGGCCCTGTGAAGGTTCTATGCTCCAGTGTAGGGGAATGCCAGGGCCAGGAAGCAAGAGAGGGTGGGTTGGTGAGCAGAAGGAGTGAGGAGAGGACAAGATTTTTTGTTTCTTTGTTTGTTTTTGTTATTTTATTTTATTTTATTTTATTTTATTTTATTATTTTTTTCAAAGGGGAAACTGGGAAAGGAGATATCATATGACGTAAATAAAGAAAATATCGAGAAAAAAAATAATAGACAGAGAATGTAAAGGGGTTGATTCATTGTCTAAAGGATCTTAAAAGCCTCCTTCATCAAAGGAGATTCACAAAGCAGAGAAATAAAAGTATGTGTCATTCTGTGAGGTTCAATCTACCATGGTAGCTACACCTTGTTGTTTATCCACTAAATTCATTCACAAACTGGGAATGAATAGTGGTAAAGAAAATATGTAGCTTCAAAAATACGATTAATTCGCTACAAAAAAATCTATCCATTAATGATCAAATATTTATGATGCCCTGCATATAATATCTAATCCTAAAGGAAAATATAGCACTCAATGGAGCTTCCACTTAATGTCTTTATTTTCAATAAAGACAAGTGACAAACATATTTACCTCCTCATATTATATTATATAGGACAAGCATCACCCTTTTTTGAATATAATTTTTGGCTTTCCTTCTCATTAATAGGTTTGTAAAGTGGATTATTCACTCCTCTGATGACCCAAGTGCTGCTGATTTGTGGCAAAGCATTTACTATATCAAAGCCTTAAGTAACAGAATCATAGCAAAAGAAATCATACTATTCTACCCACCATTACCCTAATCAGTTGATCCAGTAATAGAGGAGAATATCTTTTAAGAGACACACTGTGGCACTTTAAATGAAAACAATTTTTTATATTAGAGCTCTCTTTTAAAATTTAATTGATATCCTAATAACCATGATGATGCTTCATTTCTCTTTGAAGGTTGGAATTGACAGTTGCCTCTCATAGCCTTATATACCTGCTCATTATAGGCGTTTTGTTCTCTATAATTTCATTTTTTATGGTTTAGATATCTTATGATCACAAGGCAGCCCTATGACAAGGACACAGTAATAATTTCAATGAATTGGACATTGAGAACTCACAATCCTGGCTCCATAATCTAATAGAAGCAACCCCAATCTAAAAAGGGGATGTGTTTTAAATTGTATATGCAATGCTAACTGCTGAAGGTAATAATACAATACATGTGATAGAATTATTTAGTCAACCAAAGCATTCTCCAAGGAAATTTTGGAAATTTTGTGACAATTGCTTATTTATTGGTTCTGTTTTATCTTTTTGTTTGTGTGATTTGTTTATATTGATTTTTTACAGATGGATATTTTAAATAATTAATTATTTGTTAAGTACATAGACTATAATTTTTTTATATTCACTCATTTTCCCCACCTATTGCTAGATCCATC
The DNA here is from genome assembly GCA_019843815.1 of Montemys delectorum. NCBI lineage: Eukaryota > Metazoa > Chordata > Mammalia > Rodentia > Muridae > Montemys > Montemys delectorum. Next base: position 5,987 of record JADRCD010195796.1, on the reverse strand, counting down.
CCCATTTCCTAACTGGACAAAATTTGTATCATTAAAGACAAACATACAAAAAAAATTTCATTGAGTACAATTAATATTAGCTTTGTGATCTTGGATACGGGTTCATCCTCTGGAGCATGGTCCATTAATCAGGGGACAACATTGTTCAAAAAACGGATACTCCTTCCCATAGCTATCAATTGCCAATCAATCCTTGCAGAGTTGTGATTTGCTCAACCTCCCTCTTCCTAGTAGTACTTTGTAGGGCTTGTTCCAGTAGAGACTATACACATGGTGTCACAATTCCTGTAAGTTTAGTGCTAACATGGAATATTAAAGATGAGTTAGAAGAAAAATTAAGCACTGTATCTCACAGTTTTGAAAACTGGAATTTTAAGATCAATGTTTTGTGTAACTGAGTTCTTGGAGACAGAACTAGACTCCCTGCTCAAGTTATGTTCTTTTAAGTTTTTCCTTGTAGAAATAGAAAAGGAGATGGAAGGAAGGTTGGGGAAGAAAGGATTGAGTAGGAGAAAGAAAGACAAGGAGAAAGAGAGGGAGAGAGGAGGGAAGAAGGGGGAAGAGAGAGAGGAAGTGAGGGATTGATGGAAAGATGAAGGGGGAGAGATAGAGAGAGAGGAAGGGAGAGAGAGAGATCAATCTTATGTCCTTGTTAAATGTCTTTCAGGTAAATAATTCCATAATGAAGGTTTCTCATTAATGATATGATTAAGTCAACTGAAGTCTCAAAGGTCACATTTCATAATTTTCACACAGGGGTTAGTAGCAACTTAAGAACTATTTGAAAGCACGATTATAGCAAATCCTATGTCATCAGAGCCAATCATTTTCTAATGTATTTTTGGATGCTCAAATCAACATTTAAATTAACCTTTAAAACATATTTTTAAATTTAAGAAATGTGAGTGTGTGTATGTGTGTATGTGTATGTGTGTGTGGTGTGTGTGTGTGTGTGTGTGTGTGTGTGTGTGTGAGAGAGAGAGAGAGAGAGAGAGAGAGAGAGAGAGAGAGAGAGAGAGAGAGAGAGAGAAAGAGAGAGAGAATGTATGTCATGTATGTCATGTGGGTTTATGTACCCATAAAGGCCCAAAGAAGTGTCAATTGTCTGAAGCTGGAGCACAGGGCTTTATGAGCGTCCTAATGTGACTGTTGGGAAATGAACTTGTGTCTTCTGAAAGAGCAAGAATGACTCTTTACCCAGGAATTCTCCCATACTTTTTATTGAAGTATCCTATGAGGCTATTGAGATGGACTAAGTGATTACACAAAAAATTATCTTAAGCAAATGTGAGTACAAAATATTTTTAATTAAGTACCTCAGTTGTAATTTGGAGTCCATAAAAACTCAATCCTGGGATATTATGGATCCAATAACAGTTAATAATAGTCATGTTGGATAGTTCTGGCAATACAGTTGTTATATAAAGTGCCTGTTCCATCAAAACTATATGTAGAATAGCACATGTCCAACCTTAAAGCAATTATTATTTGCAAAAAGTTTGTTTCTTTGCTCTGAAAGTTTTTCTGTTTTATTTTTTATTATATGAATTGTTAGAGAGTTCAGAAGAATTCTGACATATATATATATATGTCACTTGTAATTTTTCAATTTTTAATTGAAAAGGCCAAGTGGACAAGCAGTTAGCATTTCAGTCTTTTTATGATCTAGGCTTAATCAAAACTTTTGGCTTTACAGAATGCTTATGGAGTAAAACTTATCAGTATATTTACCTTGTTTGTTATTTTCTAGTACTGCAACTCAAGCTATCTAGCTACTTCAGTGTCATTATTCATCCTCTTTTTCTGTAAACTTCTTCTTTTCTCTCTTCCTTCTTCCTTTCTTCCTTCCCCCTCTCTCTTCCTCTTTTGCTTCCTTCCTTCTTCCAGTCTTTCTTTCCTTCCTTCCATTCTTTCTCCCATTTTTCCTTCCTTCTTTTCTTCCTTCTGCCTTTTATTTTGCTACAAATTATAGTTGAAGATTTTAATATGATGCCTGGCTATTTCAATTCTGGTGTCTTATCAATTTACTATTAACAAAGATGCTTATTTGAAAATTACTTTTATTATTTCAACACTGCTATTCATTTCCTAAGAAACAATAGTTTCTATGTATTTAGACAGTTCTGGCTTATCCAGGAGGCTATGCTATACTCCCTTATTATTCCATAAATGGGGCATATTTCCAACAAGTAACTCTTCATACATACTACTAATTTTTAGTTATTTGGTAACATGAGCATTAACTTTAAAAAATTATACGAATAATTTTAAGTCCACTCTAAAACCTGTATAGCTATTCATTTGAATAGTTATCCTGGAATGTTATACCAATAAATATAAAACCATTTTATAGGACATAATTTAAATTGTGTTTTTGCTTATCCAAACCAATATATAAAATTAACCAAACATTTTTTCTAAAGCCTATAATAATGTTCTATTCATCCTGTATTAATTAATTTATTGTTCTCTCCTACTTACTGTTTTCTACTATAAAACTGGCTTATAGAAGTAACTCTATCTCAAATTCTAACATGTATAAAGTATCAATATTTTGAATGCTTTTGTTGTTGACATTGTTTCTGCCAATTTTGGATTTGGGGCTCATTCTCTTCAGGAAAGCTGAAGTAGACTCTAGTTCTAGAAATAACAAGAAAAGTTAATTTTGAATTTATAAAGAACAATGTTTAGTTCACGTGAAGATGGTACAGATTCTTAAAATAAAATACTGTTGCCTTCTCAGCTGTGAAAGAGTGAACAGAAGAACTGCTGTGCTTAGATACTTAGTTTACGCAAATTTGTCAAAATCCTCTACAATCTCTCCTTCACTCTTCTCTAGTTGTTGACAGCTCTCGAGTATTAAAAAATCTGGAGCAGATTTGGGTTCAACTTGTTTTATTCTGTCACTCAGAATCCAGCTTGTGATTTGTTTCTAGAAATATTAGTTACAAGAACAAAAGCATGTTTGCAAGGGAATGTAGAATTCTGGATTTTGTTCACTATCCTGCAATATTTTTAGGTTGCATTATTCTTTTCATAGTTTTATTAACTTTAATATATTCAGAAAATGTGTAGCTACTTATAGCATTCATACTACACAGAAATCTACATCAAAGTCACAGGGTGGTCTAAAGCATTATTTTCTATGTGTCTTTCATTTTAGGTGACTAAAAACTTGTATAATATTTCTTTTGAGTTCAAGAATCTATCGGTCTCACATGCTTCTAGTTGTGAAAGACTTGATCATTTAAAAATGCAAAAGTTCCAGCTACGTTAAAGTGTTAAACACATACATACAAATCTATTGTACATATACAATTACATAACGTTTTAATCTTTTCCTTGCATAGTTTTTCTTACAACTATTTTGGACACTGAAATCATAATATGGTAAATTCAAGGTGTACAGATTCTACAAATCATAAAAGTAATAAACAAGAACCATCTTATTTTACAGGTAGAACTTTACTACATATTGACTGCTTTTATTAGTATATATTTTATCTTTAGGCATTGCATCAGACTTGCTTTAAAATGGAGATAAAAAGAATATTTAGTGTGAAGAAGCAAATACAGAAAGTGCAGGGGAAAATAGTGATCTAAGGCAACTGTGAGAGTTCTAGTAGAAGAAATTTTTCCTCTCATAGGCTAGTGAGGCTTATTAAATGTCAATAAGTTAGTATGTTAATGTTAGAAAGTTCAATTGCCCAAATAAAATGATTGTATTATTTTGAGAAAACTAAATGATTTTACCATGTTCAGATGGTCACATTTAAAGCAATATATTATCATTCCAGAAAAAAAAATTACAAGGTATGACACTGGGGATTTAGATAGAAATAGTCCCCCTATAGGCTCATATATGTGAAATTCTGGTCACTCTGTAGTAGTGCTACTTGAAAAGGCCTTGTGAAGGATTTATGTCACTGTTTATGGGATTTGTGGTTTCAAAAGCCTTAAGCCAAGCCCAGTGTCTCCCTCTCTTCTTACTTCCCTTGGATCCAGATGTAGAACTCTCAGCTACCTTGTCTACCTACATGCCTCCATGGTCCTTGCCATTGAGGACAATGGACTAATCTCTGAAAGTATAAGCCAGCCCCAGTGAAATGATTTGTTCTGTAAGAGTTGGCATGGCTATGTTGTCCCTTCATAGCAATGCTACCTAAGACAGAAGTTGATACCAGGGACTAGGGTATTCCTGTGATAGGTGTGACCATGCTATTATCTGGGAGATTACGGAATTTGGGCGTTTGGATTAGAAAACTCACTGAACACTTTAAGTGGGGCTTAGTGGCACATTTTGGTAGGAGTATGGGAGATAGTGTTGTTGAGGATGATTTGAACTGGGAGGGCCCAGCTCAGAGGATAAGTAGTTTAGTAAGTGACCTAGAAATCATTCTTGTGACATTTTCACAAAGAATGTGGCTGCTTTTTACCATTGTCTAAACATCTGGAATTGTTTTGGATTAATGATGTCAGAAGAGATTTTTAAAAATGTCTAATATTCACTCTGTTTGGTGGTTATTAGTGGCCATTCTTAAGTGGGTCTGAAATAAAAAGGAAGAAGCCTGCAGTCAGCACCCCTCCATGACTTTTACATAAGCTCCTCCTCCCAGTTCCTGGCCTTTTGGAGTTCCTATCTTGGCTTCCTTCAAAGATAGACTAGAGTGTAGAAGTATAAGCCAAGAAAGTACTGTCTATACCAACTTGCTTTTGGTCATGATAATTCATCATAGCAATAGTAACACTAAATTCAGAGCTCTCTAACTAGACATTATAAGCTAAGACTATAAAATATTATATAGTTTGTACTGAGTAATTGATTAGTTGATTGGCTGCTTGCAGTGAAAAAATAACAAATTTATTTAATATAATGAAAAAGTATAATAGTAGAAGATCCACTTGCTACCAATTTCTTATACATGCATTTTTTTCAATTGTAATTAGTTTAGAATTGTATATATTGCTTTAGTAAAACAAACAACTGACACTCTCTGCTTTTAACATATATTTCAATGGTAGAAATGCACCCTAAGATAAATGGGTCCAGCATACAAGTCCCAGCCCCAAACTATCTTACACCAGTGTGGAACTACAGTTAAGTTAGGAGATTAAAGGCTAACAAACAGTGATTTAGAAATGCTTATGTTTTCTAAGCAGTCTCATGCAAATCTCAAGAGAAGACAAATTATACTGAATTATAACCTACGAAGCCTTCCACAGATTCATAGAACTAACTCAAGCATTTCGGTCTTTAAATTTAGTTTGACTTGCCAAGAGTCAGCACTGTGATATTGGTAAACACAACTATGATTTATACACACATTTATAGAAAAACATGCTGTACTGGCTAGTTTTGTGTGTCAACTTGACACAGGCTGCAGTTATCACAGAGAAGGGAGCTTCAGTTGGGGAAGTGCCTCCATGAGATCCAGCTGTGGTGCATTTTCTCAATTAGTGATCAAGGGGGTAGGGCCCCTTGTGGGTGGTGCCACCTCTGGGCTGGAAGTCTTGGGTGCTATAAGAGAGCAGGCTGAGCAAGCCAAGAAGCAAGCCAGTAAGGAACATCCCTCCATGGCCTCTGCATCAGCTCCTGCTTCCTGACCTGCTTGAGTTCCAGTCCTGACTTCCTCTGGTGATAAACAGCAATGTAGAAGTATAAGCTGAATAAACCCTTTCCTCTCCAACTTGCTTCTTGGTCATGTTTGTGCAGGAATAGAAACCCTGACTAAGACAAATTGGTACCAGGAGTCGAGTCGGGTATTCCTGTGACAACCTGACCATGTTTTGGGGAGGACTGCGGAAGGACTTTGGAACTTTGAGCTAGAAGAACCATTGGTTGTTAAGAGCTCTATGGGATGTTGTGTAGGAGCTTGAAAGATCATGTTGAGAATAGTGCAGAGAATGGAAGCCTGGCTTATAAAATTTCAGAGGGAAGATTAAAGACTCTATCAGGGCCGTTGTTATTTTGATTGTGAAGATTCTGT
>JADRCD010195795.1:0-33602 GCA_019843815.1 Montemys delectorum | reverse complement strand
TTACCTTCCTGCCTCAGCATCTACACTGCTGGGAATACAGGTATGATCGACCACAGCTGACTAATACTTCTTGCTTGTAACTTTGCAGTGAACAATTTAGAAACATCTTTCTAAATAGCTTTTTGGGGAACTGTTCAGGGATATGAAAAAATAGTTACAATTTCAATTAAGTATAAAATCTCTCTAAAAGTAAAAAGACAGAGTTATTAGAGTGTCAGTATGTTACTGACAAGCAAGGAGCTAGAATGTGATTAATAGTATAAGCCCACAAGTTCGAGGTGGATCTGGTAAGGAAGGAGTTCAGTGTCGGGTGTGGTAGCAAATGCCTGTAATCCCAGCACTGAGGAGGCTACGGCAGGAGAGTTGTAAATTCAAGGCCAGCTTGGGCAACACAGCAAGCCCTTGCCTCAGAGCAAAACAAAATCAGCCAAAAAATACAACCACACAAGAAAAAGTTTATTAGAAATTCTCAGTCACAGTCACAAACCAATACTATTATTGCTATGAATTACTCTCTTTATTGCATACATTATTAGTACAAACATATGCAAGTGTTTGGGTGCTGTTCATTCTGATACTCAGGCAGTTATTATTGATGGAACTTTTTTTTCTTTCAGAGATAAAAATTATCTCTGTTGTACTATGTAATCTTAGCAAACACTGTTGGAACATATAAGTGTGGTCTGTATTTTTATGAGGATAATATTTTTTGAAGTATTGTAGAGGAATATTCACTAGTTTTTCTTTTCCAGAGTTAGAGAATCAGCAGTCTCTTTAAGAAGTATTATATTTTTCCCTCCCCACTAAATTATAGCTTCAGATAATGAGCCCTTGGATAGAAGAGAGTTGTAGAATGATTAAAGAAATTATTTTGTTAAATAACAGGGATATTCTCAGAGAGTAGCTAGATGCCTAGAGAATTGAATATGTCATATTTGATATGTTACATACGAATATCTGTTTAATATATAATTTGTGAATAGTTTTTCCTCTGTGTTTTGGAGATTGTCCTCTTAGATTTTTTTTTTTTTTTTTTTTTTTTTTGAGACAGGGTTTCTCTGTGTAGCCCTGGGTGTCCTGGAACTCACTCTGTAGACCAGGCTGGCTTCGAAATCAGAAATCTGCCTGCTTCTGCCTCCCAAGTGCTGGGATTAAAGGCATGCACCACCACTGCCCAGCGTTTTCCTCTTAGATTTTGAAAATTAGATTTGTATCTCTTTTTTTATTTTCCTGTGTAGAAGTGTCCTTGAAGTACTCTGCATGGCTCCTTACACATGCTGGCTAGCTAGTTCTAGGAAGAACTTGTCTTAGTTCAGAAATACTTCTCATTTCTTCTGAATTTTGAAAAGGTTTTTATAATCTTTTATCTGAGTGAAGTTGCTGCTTGTGATACTGAAAGGTGGTTGTCAGTTAGAGATTGTTCTTGGCGTAGAGTCTATGCCTAGCCTCCAAAGAGGCAAGCCCTCACATGGCTTGCGTGTTGCTTCTCCACTGATGAACCTGTTGTTTCAGATGTATTAGATGTAAGATGTGGGGAAGGGGAGGATGAGTTATAAAGAAAAAAGAAAGGTTCACTTCTCCAGACCTCCAAAAGGTACTTTAGCTAATATTCTGTGCAGGAAGGGAAACACACATCTGTTATTTTTCTGGGGTGTGAGCAACAGTATATAAAAGATTACTAAAGCTGTTAATTCTAATAATGCTCAAATTTTATGAATCTGGAGAAAATGACACAGATAATGTTGTAATTATATTTAATAAATGATCATAAAAAACAGTATTGGTGATTAAAATTATATCGAATATTTGTGTTGTTCTGGTTTCAAAGTTGTATGGTATAGATACTTAGTCGAGTATTACACATCGAGACCATACCTGAAAACTTGAGACTCATGTTTCCCTCTAGGATGCAGGTGCCTAGGTTACAAAGCATTGTATCTTAAATATCCAGCAGTATGGGGAAGTTACAAGGGAGGCATGTCAGAGCTCCTGTGTACTGCAGCCGGAGCCTTTGGACGAAACAGGATGTGATGGCATAAGCATGCAAATATTTTAAATTGCTATTAGCTCAAACCAGTGAGGAGTTAAAAGGAAAACTGATATTTTCATGATAGTATCAGGACAGCCCAGCCCTGTCCGCTTGCAGAGTATACTTTGTACCGTGACTCACAGGCTGGCTCCTCTTTCCCAGCAGTAAGAGAATTAATTATTAATCAGCTCTTAAGTTTCCTTCAGTCAGAAACCCTTCAAACCCTACTCTGTACCAGACATTCTAGGCTGGGCTTTCATGACATAGCATATGTCTGAATGAGTTAGGAGTTAACAAGATCCATAATCATCATCTTCAGAGATGAGTTTATGATGGTTGGCATTGTAGGTTAGAGAAACTCCCTTCTGAAACCAGTAATACAGCAGGGCAGTTTGAAATTACCCCTTTCTGAAGTAAACTTAAATGAAATGAAGATTTTTACCTGAAGCTGTGTCCCTTAGCCACAGGCAAAATTGCAAAGGGCTACTTTGAATGAATGCAGGAGCCATGGTGGCTCTTTGGCTAGTATACAGTTCCTTCGTGAGTGTTATGTGTGAACTGCCTGTGTTGTACTTGGAGGGTGGTGGGAAAGCTGATCGTTGTGAACCAGCTTTGTTGGGATAGCAGGTTAGGTAGGAATCATTTCCTTTCCATCTTGCTTCTTAGACCATCCATTAACCAAGGAATCCTGATCTGCCTTCCGCCTCCCCGGGAGATGAAGGACAGGATGTACTGGTCCCTTTCTCTTGTTTCTCTGAGTGGGTCATGTCTCCTGGCTACATGGTGAAGGGGAGCTAGTGAAGAGGAGGGAGTGAGGATGGAGGTGGGGAGTCGGGGGAATAACACCCGTGCTTCAGAGTTGCCAGTAGATCTATGAGGTCTCTCTAGCTCTAGGTTCAGAATTACCTGGCCATTATAGTCAGTCATCTGGTATAATCTCTGTGTCCCCAGCTCTTCTTTTAGGTAGGTCAGAGGCCACAAGGACTCCTTTAAATATTAGCATTTACTTTGGATTCATTTAGGATCATTTAGGACCCCCTTAAATACTAATAAAGATATTTCAAAGTAAGCACGAAATTTAGTAAAAACAAAATGTAAAAATCCTAATTCTTGCTTTTTTTTTAAGTTGTGGAGATTTTATTGAAAATGAATAATGTTTGTTACAAGGCAACAGAAAGATTTGCTTACACTACTGAGAGGTCTACTGCTTAGAGTAGTAGTAACCTATAAAGCTGAAGGGAAGAATGTAGAGTGAGTTACAATGTCCTATACCCACCTTTGTCTCTTCTTAAGTGACTATAATTTAGATATAGGAAAAGGCAACCACTTTAAGTTTGCTGATTGACAAGTTGTTGACACATGTTGACCCACGTGTACATCTCCACTGTCACTGCTACCATGAGTAGTTCCATATACACCCCAAAAGTCTCTAAACGTTTTAAGCATTCTAGTTCACCTCTAGCCCAGGACCCCTATCTGCTTTCTGTGGCTGTGAGTTGGACTTTACTTGTATAGAATTATAAGTAAGTAGACCATACAGTATGTACTCTTATACCTGGCGTAGTTTGCTTAGCACAGTGTATTTGAAGTTCTTCTATGCTCAGACTGATCCGTGTTATTGCATCTGTCAGTAATGTCTTCTGTTCTGTTCCTTAGTATTCTCTTGTAGGAATATACAACAGCTTACTATTGGTCATGATGAACATTTTGGTTTCTTTGTTTTATTATGAGTAAAGCTGGTCTGTACAAATTATTCATTCTGTTTATGGATACATGTATTGTTTTCTTTATCCTAAATGGATGTAACACCTGCTGTATGTGGAACTTACATGAAACTTTTAAAGATCTCCCAAACAATTTCCCAAAGTTTTCCTTATTTGATATTTACTAGCAGTTGCTGAAGTAGTTGCTGCTCATTCTCTCATGCCTTTTCAGTCTTGGTACTGTCCATCTTTATCCTTTTAGCCAGGCTACTGGATGGTTTGCTCTAAGTATATATTTCTCTGGTGATGTGGGGCTGCATTTCTTCCTTTTTTCTTTTCTTTTTTGACACAGTGCCATGTGTTCTGACTAAGCCAGCTTTGAACTTGCTGCACAGTTAGGAACAAACTTGAGCTACTGATCTGCCTTTTTCGTTTTCTCTTTCTTTTTCTTTTTAACATTTATTTTATTTATATGAGTACACTGTAACTGTTTCCAGACACATCAGAAGAGGGCATCAGATCCCTTTACAGATGGTTGTGAGCCACCATGTGGTTGTTGGGAATTGAACTCAGGACCTCTGGAAGAGCAGTCAGCACTCTTAACCACTGAGCCATCTCTTCAGAGCCCTCCCTTTTCCTTCCTTTCAGGTTTTGAGATTAGAGGTGGTGTGGACCATCATACCTGGTTTATATGATGCTAGGGATTGAGCCCCAGCATAGGTAAGCACTTCTGGTTGGCCTGCATCCCAGTACCTGGTGCTGTTTTTCATGGATGTACCTGACATTATCTTTTGGGGAGAAGTATAGATTCAAATTTCCCCATTTTAAATTTTGATTTCCTTACTCTGTTGTACAACTAACACTGGATAACAATTCTTGATGAGTTACTGTTATGAATATTTTCGCTTCCTGTGGTTTTCTTCAAACACTTCTCAGAAAGTAGATACTTTAGACTTTGGCGAAGGCCAGTATACGGGTTTTCTCTTTTTCAATTGTACTTATGTGCTAAGAGATCAATTCTTTTTAAAGATTTATTTATTTATTATATGTAAGTACACTGTAGCTGTCTTCAGACACTCCAGAAGAGGGAGTCAGATTTGTTATGGGTGGTTGCTGGGATTTGAACTCAGGACCTTCGGAAGAGCAGTCAGTGCTCTTAACCGCTGAGCCATCTCCCCAGCCCCGAGAGATCAATTTTTACCTTCTAAGTCACAAGGAATTTCTGTATTTTCTACTATATATTTTTAGTTTTAGATTTTTGCCGCTAGTTTTGTTGTTAAGTTCATTTTATATGTAATACATAGTAAAAACTGAGGTTCAGTTTTTGATCTCTAGCACTATTCATAGAAAAACAGTTTGTTCCTACCTGGCATAGGCCTGTCTTCTCAGTACTTGGGAGCAGAGGCACCATTGTGGTATGCAGGACAGCTGGAGCAAGAACAACTTCAAAAAATAAGCAAGTATATATGAAAAAAAAAGTAAATTATGTCTTTTTATAATAAGCTATAGTTACTTTACAAATGTTAAGTCAATTACATTTCTGGGATAAACTTTTCTGAGTCATGATATATTATCCATTTTAAGTACTGCTCAATCCAATTTGGTAATTAAGGTTACAATAAGGATTTTTGTGTCTGTTCATAACAGGATATTGGCTTGTAGTCTTTTTTACTGTCTGTGTTCAGTTTTCAAATAGGAATTATGCTGAATACTCTAAAATGAGAAGTATCTCTACTTACTCTTCTTAGAATGTTTTATAGATGTTATTATTCTTTCTATATACTTAATAGACATTTCACATGAAGTCACTTAGGCCTAGATTTTTCTTTGGGAGATGTTTAATTACAAATTTTGTTTTAAAAAATAGCTATAGTGCAGGTATTATGTAACACTGAAAGAGCCCATTCATGGCCACACAGTTGATGTGTCTGATAGTCCTTTATCATTTGAAAGTCTCCTCCCTGTCCCCTACCACTGTTTTTTTTTTTTTTTTTAACTCTTACTTACTTTATTTTTTTTAAAATAATTTTATTTGTTTACATTTCAACTGATATCCCCCTTCCTGGTTACTCTCCATACCCATCCCATGCCCCTTCTCTCTCCTCCCCTTTGCTTCTGTGAGGGTCCTCCTCCACCTACTCACCCACTCTGGCCTCACTGTGGCTCTTGCATCCTCCTACGCTGGGGCATTAGAGCCTCCACAGGACCAAGGGCCTCCCCTCCCATTGATGTCAGATAAGGCCATCTTCTGCTACATTTGTATCTGGAGCCATTGTTCCCTCCATGTATACTCTTTGGTTGGTGGTTTAGTTCCTGGGAGTTCTGAGTGGTCTGGTTAGTTGATATTGTTATTTAAAATTTGAGATTATCACATACAACATCATTTCTCCCTTTCTCTTCCTCTCTTCAAACCCTCTCATATACCCCTCCCCATTCTCCTTCAAATTCATGACCTGTCACGCACACTCGTCTACACCAGTCTACAGTATCGGGGGTAAAAGCCTGATCAAGGACAAGAGGTGTTGTAGCCCCAAAAGGGAGCTTGTGCCTCCTGAGTATCAGGGGTATTCAGGTAGTCGCTGGCATCTCCTAACTCAGACGTGTTCCAGATTAGTCTTTCCAATCATCAACACGCCCTCATATTTAGGCATAAAGGTACTCCAAGAAATGATTCGTAAATGGGCATTGTTTCCTGACCAGCACAACGTTCCAATATATCCTAATTCAATTCCAAGCTGTCCTTAGCTTGGAATTTCTCTCAAGGAATCTGCCTTGTCAGACAGGTTTTTTCTCTGAGTTAGCAACAGAGGTCATGCACATTCCTTAGGGCAGTCTCACAAAAGTCAGAACTGTTTTACATACTAGAGAGTAATCCAAGGGCCTCCCTCACTCAAGGGCATTAGCTAGAACTATTAGATCGGAACTTCCTGGTGCTTGCCTGCAGCTAGACCCAGAGAATTAGCAGGAACTGCTAGATCGGAACTTCCTGGTTCTTGCCTCCAGCAGAACCAGAGAATTAGCATAGGAATACCAAAATAGCCCCAGCAGGGAGGGCTCAACTGCTCTTCCCTCTGCTTCACACCTGGCTACCAGACCCTTCCAACCTTGAGGTGGCGGTCACTTGCCTATGTGACCTCAGTCTTGCGCCCCTTGCTGTGACCCCTCACCTGCCTACGTGACTCTTGTCATTTGCCCTGTTTCCTGTATGCCATATAAGCCTGCTTTTCACTTTGTGCTCTCTCTTGGACACTGGGACTCACACAGACTAGGACTTAGATTCTTGCAGTTCACAGTCCCCAGGGCCCAGCCCAGAGGAGATGGCTGCTGCTTTAGACCCAGTGTGTTTCAGGTAGCCTCAGATGTACTTCAACTGCTGAGCTGCCAGATTTATCATTTCTCTTTTGCAATGACTGTAAAAGTCTGATGCCATTTTAAACAAATACATTCAGATTCACACACCCTTGTGTTGAGTCTGTTTTCCATCCGCTGACTTATTGCCCACCTGACCAGAACTCTTACCCTGTGGAAATTGGGGTCCCCCTGCAACAAGCCCGGTCTGCGGCAATGACCTCTTTTCTCTAATTGTGTATGTATGTGTGTTTGTATGTAAGCGCACACACACACACACACACACACACACACACACACACGCACGCACGCACGCACGCACGCACGCACGCACGCACACGCACACACACACGTGCACACACACACAAATTCTTTAATCTGTCCAGTCTGTATAGTGTTACTTGTGCGTTTCTAGTCCAGTCAACTCTGGACAGCCAGTTTGTGTGTTCTCCCCGAGGAAGAACACTTGTGCTCCTCGATTTCCTCAGTTGCCTGTACTTGCTTGTGTAGAAGTGAGGCCTATGGGCTTTCCCCTGGCCAGTATTTGTTCTATGTTTGGTCAGTCAGGTTGGTGGTGGGGCTTTACGGATGTAGCTTCTGATGTTTCTTGGAGACACAATCTTGCAACAAATCCCCTGATCTTTTGGTTCTTTTGGTTCTTTTTTAAAATTTTCTTTTAATTTTATGTACATTGGTGTTTTGCTTGCATGTATGTCTGTGAGGATGCCAATCCCCTTGAACTGGAATTACAGACAGTCATGAGCTGCCCTCACAACTTGGATGAATTGAACCCAGGTCCTCTGGAAGAGCAGCTAGTGCTCTTAATGCTGAGCCATCTCTCCAGCGTGATCTTCTGATTCTTAACTATCTTTCTGCCCCCACTTCTGCAATGTTCCCCGAGCTTTAGGTGCAGTAGTGTTTTGTAGATGTATCCATTGAGATTGGACTCCACGACTCTGCATTTTAATTGGTTGTGGTTTTCTGTCGTGGTTTCCCCATCTGTTGCAGAGAGAAGTTTCTTTGGTGACGGGTGAACACTGCACTTATCTTTGGATATAAGCACAGACCTTTAAAGTGTAGTTAGGGATTATGTTGGTTTAGTAAAGTGGTGATTGTATGTGGTTCCCTTCTAAGAGCTATGACTAACCTACTCCTGAGTAGGTGGCTATGTTTCCAGTGCTGGGCCTGATTTCTCTTTTGTGGAGTGGATCTTAAGTTTGATTAGAGAGCTGTTGGTTCCTGCCAAGGCATGTGTGCTTTGACTGCATCCTTAGGGTTACTGTGCCCTGCTGCTCACTGCTGTGCTCCATGGCCGGCTAACTGCATAGGACTGCTAGCTGCTTCCCTCCTTTGGGAGCTTGCATGGTGCCTTCTGGTGCCAGGGAGGGGCACTCAGGTCGTTCCACCTCAGGGGACTCTAGGCATTGTTTCTGGGGTGCATGGTGTCTTCAGCAGTAGGGACCACTTACCTTCTACCTCTGGTCCTCCCCATTATTTTAAAAAGGAACTAGTCATTTTTTCTTTAGTACTTTCATATTTTTATATTTTGCTTATTGTGTTCTACCTGATATTATTAATGTTCTTCTGTGTTTATACTGTTTATAAATTGGTTGTTAGACCTAGAGGCTTGGTCAGATTCATTTTCTTGGTGGGAGCAGGTGTCAGGGAGGAGGGTGGCAGCCTGGAGTTCTGCTAGAAGTTAAGTCTCATACTAGTATGCAATCGATTGCCCTTTTCCAGGGTGCTTTCCTTATTGCAGAGAGGGAACACCTCACAAAGATACCTGAAGGAAGGGCTTGCTTTGGCTCCTGGTATGAAGATGCAGTCCACCTTGGAGTGGAACGCAAGGTGACAGGAGCTTAAAGTCACATTGGCGTCTGCTGTCAGGAAGCAGAAAGAGCTGAATGCTGGTGCTCAGCCCAGGGGACGACGGTGCCACCCACATTCAGAGTGGGCGCTTCTTCTGGAAGCACCGTGTAGACCTACCCAGAGCCCTGTGCCCTAGATGATTCCAGATAGCATCAAGACGATGAGATTAACCATCCAATCAAGGTCGCTATTTCACTAGAGGTCATGATAAGAGTAATAATTTTGTTTCTTTTGTTCCCTGAAAAATTTGAGGAGAGATCCCCTAACACAACTGTATTTTCTGCATTTCCGGGAAACAGTTTATGTGGTGAAGCCATTTAGGAGTAAAGACTTGCTTCTTCCTTTTTTTCCTCCCTCATTTATTTGTTTTGTTTTGTTTTGTTTTGTTTTTTTGGTTTTTCGAGACAGGGTTTCTCTGTGTAGCCCTGGCTGTCCTGGAGCTCACTCTGTAGACCAGGTTGGCCTCGAACTCAGAAATCCGCCGGCCCCTGCCTCCCGAGTGCTGGGATCAAAGGCATGCGCCACCGCGTCGCACCCGGCCTTCCTCCCTCCCTCATTTAAAATGTGAAGTTAGCACACAAAATGATGGGTATGATTATGACCCTGTCATAGGGATGTGCTTGTTTTTGTTCTTCAGTCCTTTTTACGGACCTCCTTGCTCTCCTCCCCACCCCCGTCCTTGGCCCAGGTGTGCCCCCTTTTTTGTCATATACAATCCATTATCTGTTGTGCCCCACATAGCCTCCCTCAGGTCTCCTCCTTCCTTGTCATGGTCCTCTAGTCTTATATTTCACACCTTCTGCACACAGACACCCCCAACATAACACACAAACACTTTCTCTCCCCCTCTCCCTTCTTCCCCTTCCCCTCCCCCCTCTCGTTTGCTCACTTTCTCTCTCGGTTCTGCTTATTAGAGGAAATAAGAACAGTATTTGTCTTTCTGAATCTAGCTTCCTCATTTAATGCAGTGATCTTTGGTTCTGTCCATGTTCCCACAAACAAGTCTTCCTGTGATTTAACATTTTAGGAACAGTTTGTTGGTTCCCTAGCATTCTCCAGTGGAGCCCAACCAACTGTTTAGTTTTGTGTCTTATAATGCCCTGCATTTTTTGTGGGGGGGTATATTTCTGTTCCCAAAATTACCATGCAAGTTAATTTTTAAGGTGGTTGTATTAATTTTGCACTACCAACAGTGTAGAAAATTTTCTAGAGTGTGCTTCGTGTTCTTAAACTTTTCATGGTTTTATTGTCTTTTTATCTTTTTTTTTTTTGAGTTAAGACATTAGTTTTTCTTGTGTGTATAAATCTAGCTTATAGTATGTTTATTTACTACTGTCTCCATGTAATTCATTAAGATTTGCTTCAGTCTATAGTCATGATTATTTAGTGATTATGTATATAATTGCTACATATAATTGACTGAGGTATATCATACTTATTCTTTCCTTCCAGGACTCCTCCTTGTTTTTCCTGGAGTCAGTAAACATTTTTCGATTTCTATGTATATATCACAAAACCTCCCCAACTTTAATGGATTTATAATTCTCCTCTTAGTAATGCTAGATATCAATCAATCTATCTGAAAACCAGAACTTTTGGCACGGCTTAGCATTCCCTCCCTCTGTGTGGCTTCACTTTTTTCTTGATCTGCTGCACATTGGTTAGTGACTGCTCTCACCATGCATCGAATTCTGTTCTCATTTGAATTAGAGTCTGTTTTATGCTTCTTGAGACAGCACAGTACTCACATAATTGTTGAGATTGTGAGTGCGTGTTGTTTAAGACACAGGTAAGTTCTGTGTTCTCTTTTGTCTCCTTCTTCCATGGTGGGAACTGGAGAGAGTGCCACAGCAAGGTATTGAGTGAATGAGTGAATGGGCGAATGAATGGCAGAGATGTTGATGGTGATTTGAGAACTAGAGGTGGAGCTCTCTTCCTCTCTTCCTTTACTCCATGCCATACTTGTTTGACTCTAAAGCACCAACTGTAGCCCATGGCAGCTTCATGTGCAATGTGACGAAATGGTCTCTCTTGCTGTAAAGCTTTGTTGTCTAATTCCTGTTCTTATGGACATGGAAAGCAATCATGTGCTCGAAACTTCAGAGTCAGGCTCAAGTTTGGATGTAGTAGTCAGAAGGCATGAGGCAGGGGGATGGTGGAGATCATATCATTACGTTTTGTCCTGAAACTAGTTCTGGTAGTTTATGGAAAATAAGTGTTTAATATTGCATGAATTTTTCTAACTTTATATTCAAAGCTAAAAATTATAGCTAACAGTAAGTATTATTGTGCCTGGATTTTACCATGGCCCTTTGGGTTGTGTCTCCAGGAGGAAACCTGTGGAGAGAAGTGTTTGCCATTTGGGAAAATACCAATGATTCCACGACTACCAGCCTGTTGCATTTCAACAGTTTTAGCGATCATGTTTCTTTCTCAAACTTGACCCAGGTGATTGCATTTATCCGCTTGTTTAACATGTATTCTAGACAAGATGAGACTCTGGACTCAGAATTTTCTTACATAGAAAATCTGAGACCAAGTGGTCTGAACACGTATTTTACAGTGAGGAACAGAACAACACAACAGTCTTTATCATGTAGCTGTTAAATCTTACAACCCACTATAGACCAGAGGATGAAACAGTGATGGCTCTCTTTTCCTTGGCTGTTCTTAAAGTATATACTAGATTCGACAGTACATGAAATTGTATATCTGTCAAGTTCCTTTGTTGACTCTCAAGTTCCTTACTATGATGGTATTTGTAGATAAAGCATTTACAGGAAGGGTATCAATGTGAGATCCTTTCCAGGATGCCTGGTGTTTTTGTAATGGGTTGGGGTAAGTGGAGGTTTTCACACAACATGGAAATACACACATAGGCCATGTGGAAATGTATTGGGAAAGTTGTCAAGCCAAGAAGAGAAGCCAACCCTGCCAACACATTCATCTTCACCTTCCAGCCAATAGAACTCTGAGAAAATAAATTCTCGCTGGAAAGACATACTCCAGAGTATTCATTGTGGCAGTCTTGGCCGGTAATTGTACCCAGATAAACCCCTAAAACTTTAAAAAAATTTTCTTCAATGGACATTTCTCTAAAATATAAAAGTAGACAATTTCTATGTGTATATGCGTTCAAAATATCATCAATTGATGGGACATGCAATTAAAGTGCTGCAAACCCATTAGATGGCTATAATAAAAACTACAGTAATGTTGACAAGGTTATTGAAAAATCAAGGTGTTAGATGTTGCTGGTGGGAATGTAAAATGGTACAGTGATGTGGAAAACAGTTCAACGTTGCCTCAAGACACTGAACTTAGAATTACTGTATGTCCCAGCTCTTTCATTCCCAGTTACGAGCACAAAAGGGTTAAAAGCACTTGTACACAAGAAAGTTCTTAGCATATTTACAGTAGCTGAAGAGTGAGATCAGTGCAGACTGATCAATTAGAAAACTAGTTTATCTATTTCGTGGGCTATTTCAGACATAAAAAGAGCTAAAGTACTGACTAATACTACCAACTCATGAAAATGTTATTCTACCATAACGATGGACAACAAAAATGCCAGTTATTATATTATTTTCTTTGTATAAAATGTTCACAATAGAGAAGTCCATAGGCATATTGGTTTTGAAGGACGGGCTGAGAACAATGACCATTGATTGCAAGTGGCATGTGATTTCTTCTGGGGATGATAAAAATGTTTGGGAATTGAACATCAGTGGTAGATGCATTATTTTAGTTGAACATACTAAAACATTTCAAAGGATATATACTTTAAAGAACAAATGTCAAGTGACTATTTCAGTATACCTTAAAGGACAAATGTATGTGATTATTTCAGTTAACAAGATTAAGCCAAGTCAGTGTTCTGGATAGTGAATCTGAGGTAAACATGAATGAGATATGCCTTGCTTATTAGTAATAGTAATTCATGAATCAGGTTTTTGCTTGCCCTATGGACATAGATGAAGTTATATACACATTAACTTATATATAAATCTAGGGATGGATGACTCTATAGATCATGTTCATGGAGGCCTGTAAAGATTATGTCTTGCTTTTTTGCCACTCTCTAAAAATATCTTTCAACATTTGCAAATAGTAAATTGTGACTTCAAGCCTAGAGATTATTGCTAAAGTTTATACCAAAACTGGCAGCATCAGTGTCATGTAGGAACACTTGAAAAATGTAGATACCTGCCAGGCAGTGGTGGCCCACGCCTTTAATCTCAGCACTTGGGAGGCAGAGGCAGGCAGATTTCTGAGTTTAAGGCCAGCCTGGTCTACAAAGTGAGCTCCAGGACAGCCAGGGCTACACAGAGAAACCCTGTCTCGAAAAACCAAAAAAAAAAAAAAAAAAAAAAAAAAAAAAATGTCAATACCCACACCTACTGAATTGGAGCCTTGCTGGGTGTGCTGGTGCAGTTCTGTAATCTCAGCACACCACAGGAGTTACAGGCCAGCATGAACCATAGGGCAGGATACTGGAGAGATGGAGGAGGGTCAAGTTAGGGAGGGGTAAGGTAGAGAGGGGAGATGGAGGGAAGGGGAAGGGAGGAGAGGAGAGCTGGAAGGAAGAAAAAAAAGGTTCTATAAGATGGCTTATGCAGGCTAACATTTTAGAAACACTGATATGGAGCAAGCAAATAGGAAGTATTAATGTCAATAGTGATAATTATTTGGATATTGAACATGAAGCTAGTTAAGCCTAACTGATTCTCCCACCAGTGATATAAACTGGTGAAATGGAGTACTAGTTGTCTGTCACTTGGATCATGGTTCCTAAGGAAATAGATTGAAGGTTTTAGACTATGCTTGACAATTTAATAATAACATTATTTTAAAATTATGTTTAAAAATCAGTTTAAAATGTTTAATTTACCTCATTGAGGAGATAGTTAATCCCTCCTGTCTCTTTAGCATAGCTTAAGGTGGACCCTACTTCCTGAGGATATAGTCCCTTGGTCCCTTGATTGATTGGACCAACAGGATTAATTCAGCAGACATGACATATCTCTACTCTCCGCCTAGAGATAATGCACTTTTCCTGAATTCCTCCCCACCTATGCAGTCGCTTCATGGCTGCCATGAGCTCCTTTTGGGTGTGCCCATCTGGCAGAGTCCTCACCCAGAATGGCCTTTTTCCTTTTTATTCTTTTCAGATGCTGGCTGAAGCCTACAAATGCTTTTTTGGTATTTTGGGCTTGCTTATTCTCTAAAGTGCCTCTTCTGACCATGTGGCTGCTTGTCTGCCATGTCGCTCATCTCCATGTCCACTGAACTGAGTAGCAAGACCTTTACTCTCTCCTTTGTCCTTCTGCTCTGGGCAGCTGGTGACATTTACAACTTGCTGCCTTGGAGTTTTTCTTTAAAATAGAATAGAAGGGTCTTCAAGCTTCAGACAAAACAAAACCAACAAACCAACCAACCAACCAACCAACCAACCAACCAACCCTTTAAGTTTAAAATGATGTAATAGTTCCAAAACAAAACAGCAAGAAAAAAAAAATCTGTTAATCTTTTCCAAAATTGAGACTATGGAACTCAGATTGAATGCAATTATTTATTGTAATCTCTGTAATAATTTCAGTTGGTTCAGCTACTCTTTAAAATCATATCAGTATCCGGCTCAGAATTTAACCACAACCAAGCAATTCACAAGGACAGGTTAAGCAACAAAACATGCTTGATATTTCTCTGAGAAAGCTCCTCCAAACACAGGTACAGTATTACTGGGAGTTACTAAATTGTCAGTCTCCCGACACACACAACGGAGAGGAAACCACACCAGAGAGCCATCTGTGTCTCTTTCTGTGAAGTTGTCTTTCTCTAAGTTTTAAAGGATGCGGTCAGACATTCTGTTGAACAAGTAAAGCTACACACGCTTTCAGGACAGAATAAGCTACTTAGACTTTTTATACTATATACTTCCCTTATGGGTAGCTAGGGACTTTAAAAAAAAGTATGTTACATCTTTAAAAATACCAATTTGTGGGAACAAAGGTTGAAAATATTTACCAACAATGTTAGCTACTCCTGAAATCACAGTTTTCTGGATAAATAAATGTAATATTATGTTTTAATTTTTTTCATTATTATATATAGCTTGGAAAATACATTTTAGGTTGTTTATTTTTCACATCTTAAATACTATTTATTTTTCTTTTTTCTTTGATGATACTAAACTATTTTAAAAATGTATATCTATTTTATAGATATTCGTTTCACTCTGTTTTCAACATCTTGGCCTGAACTTGTTTATGGAAAAAAAATAACATTGACAATATTAGCTGGTTATATCGGCAGGAGAGGGCATATCATATGTTTTTTATACCTTGTATTAACAATAAACCTTCTCATAGAGAAGAACATAAATACCTTAAATTATATTTCCAACAATAAAAATTCACATTTCATGCTTTAGTGAGACACTTGAGTCAGCTGTAAGGTAGTCCTCAGAGTTTGGGGTAAAGCCCTTCCAGTAGCTGGACCCCTGGTATGTGCCAAATAGAAAGCTCTTTTGCTATGATAATAGCGTAGCTTCTGCCATCTTCCTGTCCAGTAGAAAAAAAACTGCCAAGTTGCAACTGCAATCTTGAGTCACATCAGAATGGCAGCCAATGTGCTTCAGGCCTGGGGTGCTCAAGGGCCTCCATCTGCAGCCTTGAAGAGTCCTCAGGAGTTCGAATGTTCTCTAGGAGGAGTCCCATATGGAGACAGCCCTTCTGAGTACAGCTAAGCATATTACGTCTATTGCACAGGATTTTATCAGATTCCAAAACAGTGCTTTCTCCTCCCCCTTTAGCTACTATATACATTTTTCAGATAATTTCAGCGTTTCACTGGGCAACGTGACTTGCAGAGAGTTTCCTTTAGAGGCAGGCTCCACTCTGTGGCTCCCACTAACCTCATCCACCAACAAGACACTCTCAGAGTCCTGGCCCTGGGAGGAGTCTGAGGTCTCTGAAATTCGCAAAGTTCTCAGCGAGGTGGTGTCTGCTTGGGTCAGGCCCATGCCATGCGGACCTGGAAGCAAATTCCTGCCTCCAAGGCTGCTTTCAGTTAGGTCTGGCAGGTACAGGAGGGTCTGAGACGTGCTGCTGATCTCCCTTAACTCCCGGGAGAGGAAGGAGCGAGAGTGGCTGGACATGGCAGAAGATGTCCTCCTACTCTCTGAGCAGTGCTGGGCAGAGTGGTCTCTGCCAGAACCTCCAATTCGGCAGAAGAGGCACTTGATCTTCTCTATGGCCTTACTGAGCACAGTCTTCCGAAGAAGGATGTAGATCCAGGGGTCCAGGATGGGGTTCACAGAAGCAATTCTGATGGCCTGCAAATCTGGGTTCCTGCTGATGTCTTTCACCACGCTTGGCTGGTATAACTGGTTGATGAACACTCGCACCTGCATAAACCAGAGGTCCACGTTGAGATTTTATAATTAGGCAATTTGGCAAAATACTGAAGTGCTCCCTTTACCTTTGCAACGTGATGTGATGCCGCTGTTCTTATGTGGTAATGCCTGCTTTGCAACAGCAGTTGACACAACAAGCCAGTTACTGTATTTTAAAGGAGACTCATTTTGTAAGCCAATTAAGGGTGTAATCATTACAAAAAGTTGAGTTGCCTAGGCTTTACACTCACAGAAAATACTTTGTACTTTTGACCCACTGTCACTATGTCCTGTCACCCAGAATCACTGGAGCATTGTATGTTTTCAGCAAGATGGTGTCTGCTTGGGTCGGGCCTGGCTCTCCCTGCTCTCCCTAGTAATTACCTGATGTTATTGTCTTTCGAACACAGACCTTTCTCTAATCCTTATCTTCAACAGCATTTCTCATTGAAGATAATGACAGCAAACTCCAAATGCCTCATGTGCAAACCTCTCCTGTCCCTCCAGAAGATTATTTCTGAAGTACATGTCCTGTTGTGCAGTTCAGCTGCTAAAACCTTTTCAAGATAGGGTTCAAAGGAATTCACTGACATTCCCTGACTCCAATGAAAAGCAACCTCTCCTCTGGGTTTCTAAAGCCTTTTAGCCAGTAGCCAAGTACTCGGAGACCAGCGCACAAACAGGGTAGTAAAGGTGTCAACGTCCTGTGGTGCAGCTTAAGCTATGAAGGCAAGAGCCATGTCTGGCAGCCTGTCATGTATTAGGCATGGCATAAGTGGACTACATACCAGAACACCCCAACGGCTTTGCTTTTTGGGAACCTTCATTTGAACAGTTAAAAAAACTACTCATCTCATAATTGTCCACTGACTCAACAATATTCTTTTGCGTATCTCATTTAGCAATGAACACTTACATCTGTTTGAGGTGTATGTGGTGTTCCACACCACTTGGAGGCAGAGAGCCGTGTATGTAGTGTAGAGGACAGGGAGGAGGGTCATCCATCACCACACTGCAATCAACAGGACCAAGAAATGTGCACACAGGGTGAAGCTACTGCATGTGGGCAGGCATGGGATGAGCTCTTCTGGAGAAGCAATAGCTTTGGGTTTTGATGGAGGAGGGGCAGTCTGCCAGCTTCCCACGGAAGGAAATAAGATTCGGCAGAGAGGAAGCTCCCATAAGATTAGGCAGAGTCACGGAAGAGTGAAATGGTATGTCATCTTCTAGGAAAGCCTGATGATTCACTGGAATGAGCCAGGTCATCATAAGCTTGGGGAATGTTGGCATTCCTTAGTGGAGAAAGCACGTGTTATTACTCTCAAGTTTATTCCTAATGTATTGTGGTGAAGCTTATTTGTAACCTAGGTAAAGTGAAGCTTTGAGATCATAATCATTGCCTGCTTGTGGGAATTATTTTAGGTAAGGGAGAAGTAAAAAGTGACTCTCATTGCCAGGGAAGAGGAATAAAAGTTTTAAAGGGACAATGAGCGCCCACAAAGAGCCTGTATCAATTAGAAACAAATGCTTGTAACAAGATTTGGTGATTTCACTGTCATGGTGTTTGGTGTAATAATTAATGATTCATGCTATATTGCTTACCAGGAAGGGGCATGGATATGTTAAGAAAAATAGCAATTTGGGTAAAAGCTTAAAAAATTAAAGATATATTTTTTTATTAATTTGTAAAATTCAATCTATATGCAACTTATTTCTTGATGATCTGAGCCAATGATACAACTCTATTTCTGTTTCTTTGCTGATCCCAGGTAGGCAAACGCCCATCGGTCCTTGGTCAGAATGTTCTCAGTGTTCTTATTTGTCACTGTTTTTTTCCTCACTGGTTGTAAAACTTGTAAAAACCTAACCTAAACTTCTATCTGTTCCAATATGTTAACGACTACTCTTCTAGGAGCCACAAAATTGTGAATTCTAAAGATTTTGGAGAAAGGGTTATCAGCTACAAGTCTTGCAGGATAAAAGAGTCAAGTGAACTTCAGATGGAATTCCTATCTTGTTGTCTTGAGGGCAGACGGATAAGTAAAAACGATGGAAACTAAACAGCAGGGTATGAGGTCTTGTCTTAAAATGTCTTTAGAGTTCTTGTTCTGCAAGAACAAGTGAATAAAATCCTTCAAAATACTAGTAAAACCCTGGGCTTGCGATGGTGCTCATTAGGACACTGCTTGTGAAGCACACACAAGACCCCTGGTTTGTTTTCCAGTGCCTCCAAAACAAGCACACAAAGATAAGTTCTTGGTGCTCCTCAGTAGCTGAGCAAGTTCCCCCTCCTTCCTCAGACGATGTGTTTATTACCTGGAAGACTGTCTCTGTCTCTGTCTCACTGTGTGTAAGTGTGTGTGTGTGTGTGTGTGTGTGTGTGTGTGTGTGGGCGCGCGCGCGTGCTCGCTCGTGTGCACGTGTATTTGAGACAGGGTCTCATTCTTTACCAGGCTGACCTCAATCCCTTGAGCATCTTTCCCCCTCATCTTCCCAAATGCTGGGATAAAGAGGCATAAACTAGAAACCTGGAAGTGTTGAGGAACTTTGCAAGCTCTCTATCTTCCTGATAATCAGGTCTGGCTTGGGCTCCATTTTCCAGATGAATTTCATGTTGTTTTTCTTGTTCTACCAGTCTGGATTTATGTCTGAAATTGATTACTAGTAATGGGGGTCATCACTAGAAAGCACCGTGGTCTCTGTTTTACTCACACTGCACATTCTGTTTCTAAAAGTGTTGGGGCTGGAAGCTGCTGCTAGCCCTGGCTGTGGCAGGGATTCTGTGCACCTGACACACTAAGCCTCTAGAGGGCAGTGTTGCTCTACTCCGGAGCGGCCAGTGCTGCACCGCCTGGGATGGATGCTCTTTGCACAGGTATTTTCCAAGAAGCTTTCAAAACAGAGACTTGGTTAAGTTTGGACTTTGAATTATATATATATTAATATGTTTTTATACTGGTTGCTTCTCCACGAAAGCCGCAAAGGAAACACGGTTACCTCTGAAATTTCTGAACAGTTAGAACAAAAAGCTGTAGTTACTTAAAGGAAGGCATGAGGAATTCACATTTTGTTTTCAAGTTTCTGTGATATTTTTAAAAAGTCAATGTTATAAAGAAATGAATGATGTAGTATTTCATTTTATCATCAGCCATAATTAAATTTGACGACACAGAAGGGAATGAAAACAAGGTGTGTGTGTGCATGTGTATAAAGTTCTATTGGAGAGCTCCATGGAGGCTTGGGGGAGGGTGAGCTTACAATTGGCACAGGCCCCAGGATCTGGTCATTTAGTGTCTATCACTAAAGGAGCGCTTTTAGGGGTAGCATATAGATGAGTATGAAATATAGCATTCTAGGATATGGTTCAGTGTCAGATATAACACTTGCCTGGCATACATATAGCCTGAGGCTTAATTCCCAGAACTGCAGAATAAATTCAATAAATACTTCCAAATTCTAAATTCATATAAAAATTCTCAAAAGTCCATCAAATTATTTTCAGGGAATCAAATGAAATGAGCTTGACTTTGCCTCCAGTTCTCAGTGCAGTGTCAAGTAAGAGGAAAGAGATAAACCCTGAAACTTAGGGTATTTTGTAATATTTCAATAAATACAGTATCACTGCCTTCACTTAAAGTCCACTTACTCTACAGAGTGAGTTTCACGACAGCCAGGGCTACACAGAGAAACCCTGTCTTGCACAACCAACCAACCAACCAACCCAAAACCAAACAACAATAACAATAACAATAACAAGAAACTGACCCCTAAAGGCCACTTGCTTTCCTGTCCCTGAAGAGCAGTGACAGGTTTGGCAGGACCATCCACAGCAGTGCTGTGTGGGGAGCTGAGGGTACTTTTACACACCCCTTCTCCTGCAAGCCCTAGATGTTATATAAATACATAAGTTCAGTCGATCTGCAGTTACGGAAGCGTGTGTTGCTTATCAAACAGAACCTTTGAGTTGCACACGGGAAAAACATCTAAAACCCTTGCTGGATACAAACAAGGCTCCTTTCTTCCACTTTAGACCATGAGCAGCGGCAGACCTTGTGAATGTCACTTGTGCCTGATACTGGCAGTGATTCTACAGTTCTGAACATCTTAAGACTGATTAGATATTAAGCCTAGGAGCACCTTGGAGGGCATCCAATAAAAACTAGAAGGTATGGCTGCAGGAAAGTTGATGGGAGTATATGGTACTGTGTTAGAGAGGCCTAAGATGTGTTACTGGACAAACTTTTCCATAGTTTGGCTGTGGTGTGTAGGTGCTTACCATTTATTCTTAAGTGGTTTGGGTTTTTTTTTTTTGTTATTGTTGTTTTGAGATGGGGCCTCTCTATGTAGCCCTGACTGGCCTGAAACTTGCTATGCAGATTAGGCGGGCCTGGAACCTACAGAGCTCTGCTTGCCTCTATCTCAGGAGTGCTGGGTTTAAAGGTATGAGCCACCACTCTGAGCTGTGCATAAATTCTTTTTTTTTTTTTTAAAGATGTATTTATTTATTTTTATGTATGTGAGTATACTGTAGCTGTCTTCAGACACACCAGAAAAGGTCATCGGATCCCATGGTTGTGAGCCACCATGTGATTGCTGGGAATGGAACTCAGGACTTCTGGAAGAGCAGTCAGTGCTCTTAACCCACTGAGCCATCTCTCCAGCCCCATATAAATTCTTAAAGTGCCTGGAACAACACCTAGGACCAAGGTGTATTTCATCACCCACGTGTATTTCTTATTAGTCCAGGTGTAGAAACCTGGCCCTTGCAGACTACATGAATAACTGCAGGTAAAACAGCTTTTCAGTAAAGCTGGCATGAAAAACATACTTAAGAACAATCTGTTTGTAGGGAATGTTGAATTGAAAATGTTGAACTCTTGACTAGACTAATGTAATAATCGATTGTCTGAATTGAAACACTGTCCAGTAAATGGCAGGCTCTGTAACTGGATTTGAGCATGGGGCTACCTGTTCTGTTCCAAGCACAGGAAAAGAATTATCTCTGTGTGCTCTGTAATCTCATTGCCTTGTGAAGAGCTTAGAATTGACACAGCTGTTACTAGAAGTCCTGACCACACCCCTGGAAAACAAATGGTCATGGAAAATGCCCTTAACTGAGTGGTGGTATGAGTCTGTATTTTCTGTGCCTTCTAGGCCACTAACTGGCCATTCATTGCATGCAAGTCACTTAATCCCTTCTGGTTAATATCTATATTGCGAGTCTATTTTAAAAGTTGTTTTGCATTCCTATCACAGCTTCAACACTTCTGCTCTAAGGGAGACAATGTCCTGTTATAGATGTTCAATAAAAGCAAAGCTTGAGATGTTAGTAAAGATGACAAGAAGAACTGAAGAAAGATTCATTCCTGGTCCTTCCAGTTAGATACAGTTCTTCATCTGTAGCTGGGGAAACTGAAGAGCGGAGCCAGTGGGGACATGAGCCCATGCCACTGAGCCGATTCCCACAAGCTGCTGGGTTTGGCAAAACCTTGTTTTTCTGTACTGCTCTGCAGTCCTCCGAGGGCTCCTAAAAGGCCTCCCATTTCAAATTATGACTCAAATGTTGCTTCTAGGAAGCAGAGTTCTTTTAAAAACTTGGTCGCATTTTTTTTTAGAAAAGCGATCAATCTTGTTGGTTTTGCTATAGCGGCATCTAAATTAATCACCTTCCTTTTACCTGTGCATGGGCTTTTTGCTCATGCACTCATTTAATGGGCCCACTTGCAGTTTTTCTCCGACAAAACATGTTCCTGTTTACAGTTTTCCTCTGCTTTTATAGCTGCTGATGATGCCGGGATAGACTTTCAGTAAGCATTACAGGCCACGCGGGAAACTCTTCCCAAGGATGGAAAATTTACCTGACTGAGGCAGAAGATTAATTAATTTGACATACTACTGGGAGCTCCGAGTAAGAAGAAAAAAAAAGAGAGAGAGAGAGAAAAAAAAAGAAAAAACAAATAAGCAATAAATATGTCCCTGGCTTCCTGTGTGTAGAGGAAAATACCTTCCCAAATCTGACAGTTTAGTTCTTTAGTCCGAGGCAAAAGATCTGATTATAACTGTTGTTTCAACGTTAGTATTACAACAGCAAAAATAAGTACCAGGAATCGATCTAGCTACAGTATTTATAACATGGTAACCTTAGGAGTTTCCATTGATCTTACGTTTCTAAAGAATGAAAGATATTTATCTTAAGCATGTGCTTTCATTTCTTCAGCATCTCCTGCGTTTAGCAGCAGCAGCCACCCAACCCCGAGGCCAGTTATTAATAGCAGAAAGGACACAGTGACAAGGACCGCGTTCCTACCAAATATTGTTTGTGCTATCGCGTATGCTTCCACTTTCTCTATTCCTTGGCTATGACCCACTTGGGGAATTTTGCAGATTGGGCACATTCATCATATCCACAATGCAATTCTCAGACTTTCTCAGCTCTGGCTTTCAAGCTGGACTCTGTTTTGCATAACAAACTAAGATTCACTTTCCGTGCTAAATTATCAACCATTCTGTAAGACCTCATCTAGCCTCATCTTCTCACAGGTCCAAAAGATAGACACTCGTGCCCTTTGCAGTGGCCACCTGTCCTCCCTCTCTCTGCCATGTATGTAGCTCTCTGAAAGTCCAAGTCAGCTGTAGTCGCTTTACCAGGTAGCCTTCCTAAAGCCTTGGAAATGACCAGAAGTTTTCCTTTCCTATCCAATGGGATGAGCACTCAGTGTCATTCGATAAAGTTAAAGCAGACACTGCGCCAGTTCCCTTTGAACTGAAAGTATGTACGCCCAACTGCTTTAACTGTCAGAGAGCTTGCAAAGCTTTAATCTCAAGAACTCCCAGAATATGGGGGGGGGGGGCGGGGGCGGGGCTGTAAAAACAGCCAAGAAAGACTGTAACTCTGACAGTTTCTTTTGGTCCTTTCAACAAGCGTTGCATTGTGGGTGACCACATGGGCTCCATAGCTCCTTATCACTTGCCACAATTGTTTTTATTTAAATTGCCTCTGAAAGAGTAGATTTCTGTAGCCCAAACTCAAGGCTGACATCAGAAGCTACTCTTATTTATTTGATTATTTATTTCTCCCAAAAGCAAGCAGGGTTCTGATCAGTATGATCACCCCTTAGCTGAGCCAGTTTCAGCTCTCAGAGATTATTAACATTCTCTACCCAGCACTGACTTTAGATAGCATTTTTCATTAGCTAAAATGTGATCACCGTGCCAGCTGTAGATAAACTCTGGATCCTCACGCACTGCAGGCTTTGTTATAAATGACCCTGAACCCGAGGGCCAGGTTAGCCCATTAGATTGGTTTCATAGGCCTTCTGCAGATGACACAGGAGAATACTTTATTGGTAGCTTCATGTGAATTGTAGAGTCACATGCTCACTTCTAACCAAAACATTTAGAAAGCCTGTTCACGGTTACTAATGGTCTAGCTCCAATTCCTCAGTTCTGTGAAGTGGACGTCCTGTAAATAACAGCTACTTACTTTGTCATTTACTGTCCCGTAAAATAGAAGGCGGAGACAGGAGGCCTCAGCTCTTCCCATCCTTTATTCTGAGTTGCCATTACATGCAGTAAAATATATTTATGCGGTTTGAGTGTAACTTAAGTCTGTAAATTGCATTAGGTTCTGAGATGGCTTAGAGGCCCATCTGGCCAGTCCTATTTACGTCTGTTTACACACATTGGCAAGAAGCTACTGTGTGCTGGCTCTCGACCGCCACTAAGTTTTCTTCCATTTACAGTCACTTTTGTAAGAGGTAAAAATATGCCTATGTCAAAGATACCTGGTAGTTTTAATAAGAGAAAGAAAAGAATGGTAACCCATTACAGTTCTTTCTACTCGCTCCCAGTGGTCATAGATGGTAATCTCTTTGAAGAGGTAGTTTAGAATTTCTAGGAATGCAGTCTTTTGAGAGACAGAACTCAGACAAAGATAAATTCTAGATGAAGAATTATGGTCGACCATAATTTGTTTCTGGTGTGGTTTTGTCAGTCGCACGTAAAAGCAGAGTACGTAAGAGGCATTTGCTCCTTTCTGCTTATATTTTAGACATTACTGAAGGCAGCTTTAAAGATTCTGCTCCTCAAAGACGAAGTGCACTAAGTCACCAACAGATGCTCCACAAAGGACCAAATTAGAAGTGTTCCAGCAAGAGACTAATACTGGTGGGGACTGGAGTCTCCATAGAGGAGAAACTGCACCGCTCCTGGTCATTGAAAATCAAAGTGCAATGCACACCAACTAGTCCGTTGCGCTTTCTTAGCTTGCAAAAAGAATGAGGAACTTGAATTTGAACCATACCCAGTTCAGGAGTCTGTTCAAGGTTTTGAGTGGGTAGGCGGTGGAGGGGCTAAGGGAGGCGGGGTGGGGGGCAGGGAGCAGTGTGAATATGTTTGCAAGATTATTGTAAGCGAGGCACTCTTACTCTGTAAAGTGAGAGTCCTTAGGCATTTAAACGGAAAAGTATCTCATCTATTCTAACTTTAAAACGCTGCACAATCTAGAAAAAAGTCAAAGGCCTGCAGAAATCAAACCGCTTTGAACCGCACGCACTCTCTCTCCTAAGGAAATGAATTCAACAGAGCTTATCGCCCTTGGTTTGCAAGCTCTGGGCCACAGAGTGGAGCGCTAGAGTAAGTAACGTTAGTGAGTTGTCCCCAGCCCCCATCTAACTGATCCTGCCAGAAGTTCAGGAAAGATGCAAAGCAAAACAGGGCAATAAGGGGAACCTGGAGGGGTACGGGGGGCTGTCCAGGGGATCTTAGAAGTCATGCTTTCGGAGAAAGAACCTCAGGGGATCTAGGGGGAAATCACCTGCTGAGTCTCTTTAAGGTCAGGACTTAGAGACGCCTTGAAGTGGTTCCAGCCCAGAACTGGAGAAAACTCTGTCACCCCCAAGGAATCAGGGAAAAGGAGGAGAGAGAGGCCCAGCGGATCCCAGCCCCCTAAACACTTACCACGAGCGGAATGGAGCAGATGAGCACCACCAGAGAAGTGGCGATGAGTAAGATGACCATCTGGATCTCTGCACCCGCGATGCGCCGGAAGCTCCTGCGGCGGCGAAAGTCGCTGAGGCGTTGCAGGGCTGGGGAGGCGGCCGCGTGGCCCCGACAGGCCACAGAAGCCACCGCGGCGGCGGCGGCCGCGTGGTGCTGCTCCGTGCCCAGCGAGGTGCGGCGCATGAACTGGCGGTGCATGCGGAGCAGCGCGCCGCACACCAGCACGTTGCAGAGCACGGTGGCGAGGATGAGGAAGGAGCTGAAGCCCGCGTACATGTAAGAGAAGGCGGCGTAGGCCGTTACGTTGGTGGTCCAGTCGATGAAGCACCAGGTGCCGGGGTACTGCCGCTCGGACCTGCCCAGGCCCATGTTGGGCAGCGCGCAGAACAGCACGTTAGATGCATAGACCGCGAAGAGTGTGAGGCCGGCCAGCCGCTTGTCCACGTAGTGGCTGTAGAAGTAGGCGTGGTTGATGGCCAGGTAGCGCTCAATGCTCATGGCACAGATGATGCTGAGACCCGACAGGCCGAAGAAAAGTAGGATGAAGGTGCTGTAGTCACACAGTGCCTGGTCTCCGGGCCACTGGCCCTTCATGTATGTGGCGATGGTCACTGGGCTTACCAACAAGGTGCCCAGTAGGTCAGTAACAGCCAGCCCACATACTAGAGTGTAAAAGGTCGTCTCCTTCTGCTCCTTGCGCGACTTGCACAATACTACGATGGCCACCAGGTTGCCCACTACCCCAAAGATGAACATCACGGCGGGAATGGTCACTGGGCTGTTCAGCCTCTCCGGAGTGGAGAAGGACGCGTTGACTCCGGGCATGGACATGATGGTGGTGGCCAGTAGTGCACAGTTTTGGAGTTCACGGTTCGATCTAGGGATGGTATCTAGAGAGAGGAAAAGGAGAGACGAGGCATTTACCACTTGCAAGGTGTACGACCCGTGGCCAAAAAATAAGGTGTCCCCGAGATAATGAGAGCAACCAGATCCGACTTCTTCATCGGTAGCTACTCACTAACTGTAGCTACTTAAATCCCCAAGCTCTAGATCCGTTCTGTCAAGAGCACCACTCTGCTGACATTAATATATTTATAAGCTGGTAACTGCATTTCCCGCCTGCCCCCTCCCCCATACTCAGCTCGCCAAGATGAGCAAGACCCTTCTCAAGGGAAAAGTGACTCCCTAGTGATATTCCTTCCCCACGGAGTGGATAAAATGCTCATTGAAAGAAGTTATGGGCATTTTGGGACATTATGGGACGTTCTGTTCTTTGGTTTCCCGGAAGAGCGCCTGACCACGCGAAGACCTCCATCCCGACTTACCTGTAGGGTGGGGTTAGGAGCCCAGAGCGCCCCAAGGCTCAGGCCTCAGACGTTCTGGACCTACCTCCAACTTCAGCCATCAGTCTCTTCCCACGCAGTGCGGAACTTGTCAAGCCTTTGCCGCTCTCGGATCCGGGGTTCGGTGGCTGCCAACTTTCCGGAACTGAGGTCAGAGTATCTTGCTTTTAAAAAGAGCTTGGAAAGCAAGAGAGGCTAGCCGGGATGGGTCAGTGAAGACCGGTCTGGGGTTTCTTGTTTGATTTGCTAATCGCTCCTTCTTTCAAAGACGAGTCTCAGCTCTGCAGAGCCCGCAGGTCTAGTGCGGGAGGTCAGAGTCCAGGTGTGTCGCCACGCGTGCAGGTGGAACGGGAGCGACCGTCCGGACTCCCTCCTACCCAGCCGCGGGCTGAACGGACAGCTACCGGAGAAGGCGGCTGCCACTGAGGCCGCTCCTTGGGCTCTGGGGGCGGCACAGGGTCCACTGGGTCTCGGGCTCTGACCTGGGGCTGTTCATCTTCCTCTCCCGCTGCCGGGTTTCGAGCTTCGCTCTCGGCGTTTCCAGCCTCTGAACAAACTTTTCTCCTCCCGCAAGTTTCCCTGGAGGGGGCGGAGACAGTCAGCGCGCGGCCCGGGCTTCCATTGGCTGACCGGGAAAGGGGGCGGAGCGAGACTTCTTCTAGCACCGCCCGGGAGCCCGGTGGTGGAGGGCGGGGCGGAAAGGCTGGGGAGGGTTGGAGAGGGTTGGTGGGACCTGCAGGGGTGCCTACCCGGCTGCGGTGCAGCTTCAGTGCCTTCCCTCCCTCGAAGGTACTCGAAGATCCCCCATATCGAGTCCCCAGGAAACCTCAGCTCGAGCTTCTTCACTCCCGAGCTGGTCTTTAGTAGGAATGATGCTGGGACCTGTGTCTGGTCTACGCTGCTCTGTGGGTTAGAGTGGGTTAATTCTCTCACCTTCTACCCTCAGATCGAATTTCTGGGTCTTGAGGTGTCGGGACAATTGCTTTAGGGCTCTACCCCGGAGCTGCAGAGGGGAGAGGATAAGTGGGTGTGTGGCTGTCCGTGGGTGTGTACGCCCCGAGCCCTCAGGGTGGGACTTGGCAGAAGCAAGGGTGGACGGGTGAGTAGGTACCAGGCTTGGCCGGGAGACGACGAAGAATCCATCCTCTCACCATAAAAGGAGTTACTTGGCAGTGCCCCTAGCTGTGCTCAATAGGGCACCAAAGCGGGGGCGGGGAGGAAGGCGAGGGACACGGAACTGCAACTCCTCTTCGCTTAGAGTCTTAGGACTTTCTTTTGAGATCCCAGGGCCGCAGGCACACCTGAGATTTAGTTGAGGGTGTTTAACTGTAGAGAGCATTTTTCCTCAGGAGGGTTTCTGAGCTGAAACAAGTGTGGACAGCGGCTTCCGCTTTCCTGTTAGGTTTCGGCTAGCCACCTTCACCTGCAGGATGAGAAGGGGTTTGAAACTCAAGCAAATAAAAGATTTCCAGGCGTTGCCTTTTTTGTTAACTCGGAAAAGGTCTATTTGGCTTTCCCTATTCTTTGGTTTATAGTTTGTTCGGCTTCTTCTTTGATGAGGAACAATCATTTCTTAATTATCAACTATTCTCCTAAAAACAGTATTTAAGATCG
This sequence comes from Montemys delectorum, assembly GCA_019843815.1. Classification (NCBI taxonomy): domain Eukaryota; kingdom Metazoa; phylum Chordata; class Mammalia; order Rodentia; family Muridae; genus Montemys; species Montemys delectorum. Next base: position 5,300 of record JADRCD010195795.1, on the reverse strand, counting down.
GAAAAGACCAGGGGACAGTTAAAACCTTGTCACTAGATCCTTTAAAAACTACACAATGAGACTGTAGTATGGTTTTCCAAACAATTCAAATTCTTCGAAAAACCTCACTCCATCTGAAGCACGCATGCTTAGCATCTTACGGGGTAACTAGGTGGCTTGAATCTTGTATGAGACAAGTAGGTATTCTTCTAGTGTTACTTCGTGAATAAAAAAAAAATCTGCTAAGAATTTATCTGATTGTTCAGCGAGCCTCAGAAACAAACAAGTAGTAAGAGAACCAAAGAGCATTTCCGATTTCAGCTAACTTCAGCCTAGAAAAGTAAGTACTCAGAATTGTGTTTAATCGCATCAGGGAACATGTGGGCACAGGGATACATTTCATGTGCGAGCCTTTTCATCAGGAACATCAGAAGGGAAAGCATTCTTAGCTGATACAAAATAATCGGTGGTGATTGTTCATGTTTTGAGTCTGCTGTTACTACTGATGTTTTTTTGTTTTGTTTTGTTTTGTTTTTGTTTTTGTTTTTTGGTGTCTGCATGTCCTTTGGATAGTAATTTCTAGAATGGTGTTAGCATAGAACACAAATCAACACCAGAAAATAAAGACAGGAACTACCCTGCACCCCCATTCCTCACCAGCCACATTGCATGATTGTTAGCTGGTTGTCAGAAAAACACAAGAAAAAAGCATTTCCCATAGCCTGCTAACATACTCTTTTGCAGTTTCTTTCCTCTTGAAGCTCCTGAAATGAAAAAGTTAAGACTGGTGTAGTTCAGGCTACAGGAAGTAGTTTCAGTCTACACAGATGGCCTTGGCTAAACTAGATCTAAAGCCAGCTCAGGCTCACAAAGCCTGGGACGGCTTTAGATGGGAGGGGAGAAGGGAGGGAGAGGGAGACACACAGAGTTCTGGGAGATAAGAGAGGGCATGGAAAGAGAATAAGAGTGAACTGTGTACAGTTATGAAATTTCAGAGAAAGTTTTAATTAAAATTTGGAGATATTAATTTTTCATGATGGAGAGTATATTAAGCATAGCTTGCATTCACAACATTTGAGAGGCTGAGGAAGGAAGATTGAGTTCAAGGCTAGTCTGGGCTGTATTATGAGACCTTGTTTAAAACACACCTAAAAAGCAACATTATTAAATATCTTGAAGTATACTATTGGGAAAAATCAGTGTCTATTATTGGATGTGTTATCAACTGAGGCATTTGCTTGCTAATCTTTTAAACTTTCTTTCCAATAGCTTTAAGCTGACAGAAAATAAGAATCCAGTTTACAAAGCTAAAACAAAATGCAACAAAACTTATCTATACCTTCTTTTGGTCCACCATTTTTTAAAAACACAACATCCCTTCTTATGGACTGTAACTGTAAGGAGTTATCTTCTCTTTTTCCTTAAGATTTGTTTTGTTTTGTTTTGTTTTGTTTTGTTTTTCGAGACAGGGTTTCTCTGTATAGCCCTGGCTGTCCTGAAACTCACTCTGTAGACCAGGCTGGCCTCGAACTCAGAAATCCATTTGCCTCTGCCTCCCAAGTGCTGGGATTAAAGGTGGGCGCCACCACCGCCCGGCTGATTTCTTTATTTTCAATGTGTATGGGTGTTTTGCATGTATGCCTAAACACCACATGTGTGCCTGCTGCCTGTAGAGGCCAGAAGAGGTTGTTAGGTCCCCTGGACCTGGTGTCACAAAAACAAGGCGGAAGGCTGCTCTGTGGATGCTGGGTGCTTTTGACCACTGAGCCATCTCTCCTGCCCTGGTTTACCATTCTTAAAGCATAAAGTGAGTCTTCGGAAGTAAAAGTTGAAAGTCTCATTTTCAGCCATACTATCTCCAACATGTCTTTGCCTAGAGAGTTGAAAGTTTCATCTTCAGGCATACTATGTCCAGCATGTCTTTGCCTAGGAAGCTAAGCAGGGTTAGGCAGGGTTAATACTTGGAAAGGAGCTTTGAAAGTTTGGGAAACATTTTATTTCCTTGGTTTGGAAAACTGGGACAGTGGAGTCCAGTTTCCCTCACATTTTGCCAGGAATCCACATTGCAAAAGGAGAGACTTGCCATAATTCTGTGGGCAATTCTTGTTATTGTTTTTATATTTCAATGAAGAGATCTTTATTCTAATCTCGGTTCTCTATTCTCCATGGCAGTTTCTGTCTTATCCCTCCCTCTCTGAGTTGGAGGTTTAGTTCTTTGAATCTGTCATTCATCCCTCCCTAGAGCTTTGAATTAGTTCAAGAACTGATTGTTTGATTGTCCCGTTCTAGTCAATTGTTTAACTATCCTTTCAAGCAAATAACTTGAAGTGAGAAGCCATTTAAAACCAAAGGCTGTGGTAGGCTGCCTCCCACAGGCACTTCAGTCAGCTTGGCCTAGAACAGATTTGGATCTTCCTTGGATGAAAGGGATGAGCAGAAAGATGAATCAGATCGGGTCTTAACCTCTATTAAAATTTATTTTTATTATTATTTTTTAACTACATGTTTGTGTGCACCTGTGTGAGGGCTATGGGCATGTACCGATGCCTGAGGAGGTTAGAAGCTTTTGGTACTGCTGGAACTAGAGTTGTAGGTGATTGTAGGCCATCTGGCAAAGGTACAAGGATCCGAACTCTGCTCCACTGGAGGAGAAGCAAGAGCTCTTACCTGCTGAGCCATCTCTGCAGCCTGTGGTCTTAGCCCTTTCACGAGTTCTTAGTGTATCCTCCATGTACTGCCATTCATGCAGTTAAAAATAACAGGAAGCTTGCGCCAATTGTCTTTGTCTTTATCTGTCTTTCATAACTCAAAACAGGGCAAATGCATCTATCTGGCTCAACAATACAGTAACCTCAGACGCATTTGCCTTCCAGTGGGTTCGGTGGATTACAAACAAGCCCCTGACCTGTTGCTGGGTCTGGAGAGAGGCTCACACAGTGGTAGTCCCAATGGTGACTTTACCTTTTTAGTGGTGCATTTCAAGTTCGGGCTCCCTTAATTACCTTCATTTCCTAAGTGTGAGCTTTATACTGAGTTTATGGCCTGCAGTCGTGACACATGTCAGTGCTATGACTGACTCTCTCATTATGTGTCAACTAATGATTGCTCTGAAGGCCTGACCACAAGCTATTGCTTCAGGCTGCCTCCTGCTCCAATAGTTTCACTTTGCACTGTCCTCCTCTTTTATTTTTCCTCCTGTTTTAACTCACATGGTTCTGCCACATCCCTATGGTGATTTACCTTTGCTTATCTGTATTTGAAGGTATGGGGGGAAATGATAATACATTCCTGACTCTTCTGGGGTCAGGAAGGTCTTTGAATTAAATTTCAGCTTCTTTTCACCCAAATCTCTGTTTTATACACAGCAACTCGTGTTTACCTTCTACTTCTGGGGAATAACAAAATTAAACAGTAAGAAGCTGCATGTTTTGGAAGACTCTTGGACAGCCCTGGCCAGCTACTCAAAAGAGGGCTTCTCATGTCTGGCATTGGAGTTTTGTCATGAGGTCTTTTAGCTCTTGCAGGGAGCACTGTTGGCACAGATCAGAAAAATTTATTAAAGCTATGTATTTACACATGGAATTATGTGCCCAAACATGAGCTCAACTAAGATGACACCATAGACATCCAAATGGGGTGGAAAAGCCCACGAAGCCTCAATCCTACACAAAGAACCACAAGCAACTGAGGAAGGGAGCAGGAGAGGTGGTCGTTCTCAGGGTCGGGCACACCAATTGGTAGTCCGTTGCTGGTCGGCTTACCAGGATGGATGCTGTCCATGGGGATCCATAGTGCTCTGGTCCAGCTGGCTGGCCAAAGAGTTGTAGCTCTCCAAGGAGAAGCTGGAGTAAGGTGGGCTGCTGGGCCTCTTCTGTGGCCATCACTGCCCTAAATTCGGTAGCAGATGGTGAGATGACAGTGGGCAGCTGGGGGCAGTCAAGGCCATGGAGCAGGAAGTGACTCGCACACCCAGCTGGTTGGTCCAGTGACTGAAAGCTTAAGGAGGGAAACTCTTCCCTGGAGTGATTCAGCGCGATAAGATAGGCACCCTCAGATGATCTTGGGTGAAGTAACTCAGTGGACTTTACTCCTTATGGATAGGACCTTATAAACATTTGTGAGTGGGGTGGGAATCTAGAGGCATATCGTTTCTATTGGCCTGTGGTCTGAGATGTTAGGGATGCCTCATCTACATGTGGAAGGACTTCCGGTGTTGTGTCTACTGTGACACTGATTGTCACAGTCCTTTCAGTGGGGTGTCATGGTCACATGTTCCAGGATAGGAACATGGTCGAGAGTAGATTTAAATGCCTACCATTCTCAATTATGAGCATTGCTGGGTTTTCTGAATCTGCTTGACCTTACCAGATTTTCTATCTGGTGGTATAGTCTACTGCGCCACAGTCTAGTGGCAAACAGACATGCAAGTTACATCATATGTACTACACAGGTAATATTTAGGAACGAATATGTGTATGTTTATAGACATGTACACACACACACACACACACACACACACACACACACGCACACACATATGCAATAAAAACTAGTGAGAAAAAAATCCATGGTTTGAAGGAGAGCAGGGAAGGGGTGTATGGAAGATTTGGAGGGAGGAAAAGGAAGGGAGAAACATTGTAATTAAATTATATTCTCAAAAGGAAAAATGAAAAAAAAAAAAAAAAGATACTCAGAAACTCTCCAGTTGATCATCACGACCAGTTCCATGGTTAGCTCATGACAGCTCACAGCTCTCCATAGCACTTTCACATCTGCAACCCTACATGGCTTTATGAGTACTTCCTGAAGATGTGAGCTGCTGAGACATAGATTGCTAGTGTTTACAAGGCCCCGTTTCAGCCTCCTCCTACACACATTGCTGGGTTAGTCCACATACTGGCTTTTATGGTGAAATCCAGCTTTGGAAGCTGGACATGCAGCTCAGTGGTAGGATGCTTGTTCGGCATGCATGAGTCTTCGGGTCTGATCCTCGTTCTCTCCGCCTCCATCCCTCTCTCTTACACATAAGTGCAACACATCAGATATAGTCTACAATTTGACAGTGGAATATATCAGTTAGAAGTGATGCATGCCACTTGCAGGCCTGGTCCATACACAGTTCAGATCTGTTAGGTTTTCTGTTTCCTAGTCTCCAAACAAAAGGCAAAAGGACAGCCTGTGGCATATGGTAGAGGCATACGTAAAAGGAGACTGTGCACACAGACGTGTGCATGGCGTGGGGATTCATTTCAATCTCAGAAGACTCCCTGGAACAATAAAGAGAATTAAAGATAACCCATTGGGATGTGAGGGGCTTTGTA